>CM064524.1:11097531-11280566 GCA_032716605.1 Paralithodes platypus
CTACGGGGAGGGGGAGGATAACGGTCCTTCCCCTTACAGGTACTACTCTGAGGACCGAAAACCCCGAATCAACGACAAGCCGTCGATCAGGCCATTTATGCTGCTTAGACTAGAGTTCTTGGGTTTTTCTCCTTTAAGTTCAAAGTTAGATCACAGACCGTTGCTCTTAAAGAACTGCTCCAACATCATTAAACTGCTTAATTCCATCAAATGTTGTTACCTTCTCAGATCAGGAGCCAGTTACCATAGCATCGGACAAGTCACGGGCGTGTTCCAAAAAGGTGCTATCTCTTCCCTTGGCTTACACCCCGGAACTTCAAACGGTGGGACGTTTCTGGTTGCAGTTCGTAAGCCCTTAGGACCCAGGGCCTCCTTGAGATCCTCATACACAATACATGACTCCAAAGGTAACGAATCGTAGGCTTCAAGGAACCTTGCCTATTAACCTAGAGGATACACGTGCTGCCGCCATTTATTTCTCTGCCCACTGGTGTTCCTGGCACTTCTTCTCAAAGCCGTGCACGAAAAATTCTGGACCCCACTCTAGATCAAACACCGGAACCAGTTTCAATACGTGCGAGAGAGATTGATCATGAGCACGGTTACCAGACCCAAGTCGCTGTCCCGTTGTCTCTACTCGCGACTTCTCTACGTCCCTGTCGGCACAGTGACCTAGTCGACTCAGCTTGAATTTTTGCTAGCTCTATTTGCTGGTGATTTTATCTCTCTTCTATCTTGGCTAATTATATTTGCTGCTGATGCTGAAGCTGAAGATCACATGACATTTGTTGCTGTTGAATCTTAGCTAATTCGAGCTGAAACAATAATTCTGGAGTTAACCTTTGAGGAGGTGAAGGTGCTACAAATGTTTGAAAATATTACCGGTGGTCCCACCAGGGGCAACCCACCCTGCCAGTCACTACCCAACTGTGGAAAACGTACCCCCCCCTTTTTCGGGGTCGGGCAAACCATGGGGATGGCTGGGAGGCGAGTTGTAGGGGAAGCATGGCCGAAGGGCTCTGAGCACTCAACCATTCTCGCTCACCCGTACCCTGCCCAGTACACACGTTATCAAGTTGTTGTGGTTGTTGTTGTGCCCCCAAGCTGCCTGGTCCGAACAGCCCAAGGCCCCGAGCAAGGCCAAGGCCATACTGAGCGCCCCCACAGAACCCTCTATGCTACCACAATTAAAGCCTGGGTGACCGAAGCCACTCCAGGCGGGAGTGAGTGAGGGGTGCGGAAACGACCTTTTTTTTTTTTTTTTTGGGAAAACCAAAGTCCCACCCAGGGCCACGTTGCCCCTCAGCCAATATGAAGGAAAGTTGAGGGCAAAGGAAAAATGTGACGCTTTGGCTTCCACTCTTGGTAGATTGGGAGGGTCAATCCACGAAAAGAGCCGTCACTTGAGATCTAGGAAAGACATAAGTAAAAGAACAGTCGGAGTAAGCTATGGGTTATGGCAGAGATCGCCCAGTTCTCACTCTGATAGACCAGCCAATCACCATATGACTAGAAAACCCAATCCTCTCAGCATAGCTAGGAAAGGCCATAGGAAAGCGCCTTGGCGGGGGGATAGCTCCCCTATGTAACCCCTTCGGGGTTGTGCACCAGCCACGTCATATCAAGTTATCCCTGGTCATGCTGCTAGTACCACATGGACCGCATAGCTGTGGCCAGGCATTGAAGACCGTACCGATCAATAACCCTGCAACCGCTCGGCAGTAACAGGCCATTGCAAAAATATCCCTGCATGCTCCTCACCGTTCACCTGACTAACCATTTCATCATAATGATGTTCCTCAGTTTCGACATTACGTACTGTGTTCTCCATTCTCCTCTGATCCGGGATAAGACATGATGCTCACAAAAATTTCCCACCTCAATCATTAAGAAAAGAAGCACCCCAAACTCTTATACCTCAATATACACAAAAACCTTCTCGGAACTACTCAAGCGGCTATACTATGTTGCAAAAATAAAATTATTCTTGCTGATCACCCGACAACAAATATTCCCCAAAACAACAAATGTTCCCTGCTAATAAAATGTAGGTTCACCAAATCCTGGCAAGGTCAAACATTTGTTACGACTGAGGTTTAAATATATCAGGGCTCTTATTCATGGGACTAGTAATGGCATAAATTAACTACAACGGAAAGCGCTAGATCCAACCTCTGATGTATATTCCAAGTGCAACAAAAGAAAACACAAATACTCTTCAGAGTTCTAGATGTAATAATAGGTTATCAAACTCTCAATAAATGTGCGTATACTCTAGGGCTTAATGTTATGTGAAAACAGGCCTATTAATACCTATAACCGAAGAGGTTGCTTGGTTATGGGTATGCAAAAGTAAGGTGGTAAGGGAAGTTACAGCTTCCGTTACCGTAATCAATAAATGTCAGGCATCGCCTGCATGCAAAAGAAAGTGCCCTAAAGTTCTTAATAACACCAACCCAGGAATCTTCTTTAAAAATGGTTAGATGCTATCAAGCTTGCTCGAAGCGGAAATGGGAACACAAAAAGGCAGGCAGTAGGAACAATGCTCGAGCAGGCTCGGGCTCACAAAAGGCAGGATATATAATTGCAGTCGGAGCCAGAGAATCCAAAACTACAACAATATATAATCGCCACGACAATGCAGTATTCCTATCACAGGAAAAAGAGCCTAAGTCGTTTGTTTGTGCCTCAATACATCAAAACTAGGCTGCGATATAAATGCTTGTGTAATAATAACTGGTATGCATAATAAGAGTAAGTGGTTTAATATACTTAATGTCCTACGATGACTGTATAAAGTTCTAGCTAGAGTCAATGATACGAGATACTGGTGCGCATGGCATGCCGCATAAGCCTCGTGCAAATCTCAAGTCTGGTGTCAAGTATTAGTACAGTGAGGGTAGCCTCTCCTGAGAAACATAACCTTAAACATAGCGAGCGCGCAAACATAAGTCGAGTTATAAATTTGGACTATCTGGCGCGCGCGACATAGGTCGTGTGGCCATTCAGCACGTATGTTGCTGAGAGAGAGAGACAAGTGGTGGCAGCGAGAGTAGGCGAGCGTATGACTGCTCCAGCCACCGCGGCGAACCAACTGACACGAATACCACTCCTCCCTCCCTCTCTCACTCGCTACGTACTGAATTGTATGGGGGAAAGTACCGAATTATGCTTTTTGCACTCGTGTTGCGCGGTGTTGCAAGAAAACCTAGATGTCAATAAAAGGATACGTTATGGTGTCATTGGAAAGCTCTGTTTATGCCCTTTCAGGGATAAAGACTTGTTTTTATGCTCGGGTCTTATTTAGGCATGAAAATGATCACGTAAACATGCCCTATTTTGGCTAAAAACACCCCGACTGGGCGGTACATATAATAGACCGCTAGCCCGCTAATAAGATGTTAATACCGAAGATTTAAGCGTTCTCCTGGCGTACCTCAAAGAAAAACAACCCAGCTTAGAAACAGTGCAGAATGGTATAGGCAAAAAAAGCCCTCATTCGTGCCTGCTCTACTCGCAATGGCACACAGACTAGAATTTACCCAATCCACTCCAGTTCTCAGGTATGTAGTGAAGGCTTTTGAACTAAAGCCAGAACCCATCGGAAAAAATACCTTATAGTATCAGACTCCTCGTCTAGCATGATCTAATCCAGCAGAACACTAATAATTATAGGAAGCGGTACTGAACAATATGAATGCCAACCAATGCTTCGTGATCAACTTATCTTAACAACTAAACAAACATGGGTTATATAAGACCTTAACGCACAATACAACTGGCCAGCATGAGCTGATTATGCAGAGTTAACCAGAGGGTGTATAATATTAATAAAAGGTGAAGAAATATATGGAAAATGAGAGAGATAGGCAGAGGAAAAGGTTCTCAGGTGCAGAGAGGGTGACAGGTATCAAAGGGATAAGAGGGATGCGTTCTAGAAACCAGATCTGAGGGAGAGAGTGGCAAGAGAGATGTATATAATACTAGCACTAGCTCGCACCGCGTAGGCAAAGCGGTAACAAGTCCTCCAGCCAATCCAAAAGAGGCCAGCCAACCATGACGTCACCAAGCATGGTAAAACACTCCTCCAACCAATCCCCAAGAGGCGAGCCAGCCGTGACGTCGTCGAGCATGGCAAAAACACTGCGCGCCTCCCCACACTCCCACTTTTTTTTCCCAGTAAATTTTGTAACAAATTTCTAGTCCATTATTTTGTGATTTTCAGGCTTTAACTGTGTCATACTGCTAACATCAATTTTTGTTTTATTTTCAGGCATAAATTGTGTTCTATTGCTAACATATTTTTTCTGATTTACAGGCACATTAATTTTATCATATTGCTAAAAAAAAATGGTGTGATTTTCAGGAATTAATGTGTATCACATTGCTAACATACATTTTTTGTGATTTTCAGGCTTTAATTGTACCATTTTGCTAACATAAATTTGTGTGATTTTCAGGCATATTGTGATTATATCGTTGTGGCGCCGCAACGAACCTGCACGAGTTTTTCCGGTAAATTTGGCCCCTCCATGTTTGTTGATACTGATGTTCAAATTTGTAGATTTTGCCAGCTCCGAGAGAAGATTGCGGATGAATTGAATGCAGCTCACCGCAAGATCGATGCCCTGATGCTACGAAGCTTGAATCCTTTCAAGAATTTGCCACACTCAACGTAGGAGTGCCCTCGGCCCAAGAAACCACTACGATGTCCAACCGCCATTCCAGTGCATACAGTACCGTTACCGGTACCCACACCAGCAGCTACCTTAGATGTTGCAGAATAATAATGACTCTACTCTCACTCCTCCCCAGGACAACTTTCAGTTAGTGAGAAACAATGTGCATCCCAGTACCAGTACCAGGAAGGTCATTCCGACAACATGCCAAAACCGCTTCAAAATTCTGGCTATTGACGAGGAAGAGGAAACGGAAGAAGTTCGGCTTGTGGGCGACTCCATGGTCCGTGGCCAACTAACCGAGTTCTGCGCCAGGGCACCCAGGACCAGAAAGCGATTCTGTATCCCAGGTGGCAGCGTGGACGACATTGTTGCGGCTGTGGAAGAGGTTTCCAGGCTCGCTCCCGCATGCACTACGTCATCCATGTTGGATCTACCGATGTCCAACGGACGCGGTCAGAGGAACTACTTTGCAAGTACCGGCGGCTGATCAGGTCCTTCAAGGAAAATCTAATAGAATCTTAATTTCAGGAATTGTTCCCCGGATTGATGTAGAAAACCTTCTACAACATAGCTACCAGTACAAATCGCCGACTAGCCAAACTCTGCAGGGAGGAGGAACATCGGCTTTGTCGATCACGTGGGATCATTTTACTATGATAAATCTTTGTTTTCAAGAGATGGTGTACATCTCAATGAAGTAGGAGCTGCACGTCTTGGTCGTCTGCTGCACGATGCAGTCAAGCGTTTCCATTAAAAAAACGGGGTCAACCAGACCCAGACAGGGTAGTGTAAGTCAAATACGAACTGAAAATTCAGACAATGCACAATCAGTACCATCCAACTCTAATACTCTTAACCCGTCCAGCCCCGGCTAGTTTGGTAATGTTGTTCACCAGAACCCGGCCGGTTTTCAAAAATAGTTTTTATTCCAGAAACAATAGCGAATGGGTTAGGAATGAAGGAAAAACAACGAAAAACCGCTCAAAAAGCTTAAAGAATGGTCCTACAGAGCCCCCGAAAACGTATTTTACAAGAGTAAAAAATTGAAGGCAATTACCCCCAAAAAGTTTTGCGCGCTCACGCGCACGCACGTGGACTTTGAGAGTTTTCAACCATCGGCACGGTTGCGTGGGATACGTACACAGTTCCCATACAAATCTGAGCCCTCTTGAGTGGCTACACCTGAGGTTACGGTCGGCGCAATTAGGGTGACGCGCCAGGTGCGTCTGGGGCTGTGCGTTACATACATCGCCGACGCGTCAGGCGCGTCGCTGGGGCTGTACGGGTTAAGGTGTTTTATGTTAATGCTCGTAGCATACGCAATAAATTTTCAGATCTAGAGGAAATCGTGTTTACAGAACATTATGATATAATCGGCATTACAGAATCTTGGTTAAATACGGAAGACAGAGACTTTTTAGCCGAATATACGCTTCCTGGTTATACAATGTTTGAGAAAAGTCGGATCAATAGAAATGGAGGAGGAGTTCTGTTTTTTATAAAGGAAAGTCTTAATCCCGTCTTAAGTCAATACCTCAAATTTCGAATATAGACATATCTTACGTACTATTAAATAATAAACGAGGAACTAAAATAACACTAGCTTTATTATACAGACCCCCATCTCAATCAGTGCAAACTGACAGTGAAATTTATGAACAAATTGCAGAAATAACTAACATACAAGATACCGTAATTCTTGGCGATTTCAACTTACCCGTGACTAAATGGGGTGATATTCTTACTTCACACTCTGGACACGACCTCTATGCTAACTTGCAAGAGAGTGCACTTTTTCAATTTGTACAATCTCTGACCCGTGGTAATAATGTGCTTGACCTTGTACTCGCAACAAAAGAAGAATTAATAGAGAATTTGAATGTTGGTGATGAATTCAGTAACAGCGACCATCGTACGATAATTTTCACTTTAAAGTTTACTAGTAACAAATCAAATAGCAGCATTGAGAAAGTCCCTAATTTCAAGAAAGCAAATTTTCATAAACTTAAATCAAAGCTTAAAGAAACTGACTGGAGCTTTCTGACTAACAATAACGACATAAATACATCTTGGGAGTGTTTCACAACCACTTACCTTAAGGCAGTGCAAGACTGCATACCATCGAAAATACGGCGTCCAGGCCATAATGATAAGCCCAAATGGTGGAATAAAGATATTTCAGACGGTCTGCTTGCTAAAAAATGTGCTAATGATAGATTAAAATCCTCACAAAATTACGAAGAATGGGTGAAATTTGTAGAGCTACGACGCAAAGCCAAAAAGTTAATTAAGCAAAGTAAAAAGACCCTGGAGTTACATGTTGCGAATCAAAGTAAAACAAACCCGAAAGAATTCTATAGTTATATCAGAAAGAAAAAAGTAGTTACTTCAACTGTTGGACCGTTAGTCGATGAAAATGGAGAATACACCAAAGACGAAGTACAAATGAGTAATGCCCTCAATACCTTCTTTGCATCAGTTTTTACAACAGAAGACCTAAGTGATATCCCTACACCATCGTCGATTCAGATTGATAATTCAGATGTTCTAAGCAATATCACCGTTACAGAGAGAGAAGTATTGAATTGTTTAGATAAACTCAAGGTAAATAAAACGCCTGGACCTGATACAATCTCACCTAGAGTTCTAAAGGAAGCTAAGGATGAGCTCTCCAAACCACTGACATTGCTATTCAATGAATCCTTACAGTCTGGGACTATGCCTGATCAGTGGAAGCTAGCCAACGTAACACCGATGTTCAAAAAAGGCAGCAAATCCCTACCCAGTAACTATCGTCCAATTAGCTTAACCTCAATTGTATGTAAAATGCTAGAAACGGTCATAAGAGACAGACTCGTAAATCACTTAGAGGCAAATAACTTACTTAAAGATACTTAACACAGCTTTCGTAAAAAACGTTCCTGTTTAACAAACCTCTTAGACTTCTTCCACGATATCCTCAACCTCTACGATGAGAGTAAAGCTGTAGATATTATATACCTTGATTTTCAAAAGGCCTTTGACAAAGTTCCCCACAAACGTTTACTGCTAAAACTAAAAGCGCATGGAATACAAGACGGTGTGTTGAAATGGATAGAAAATTGGCTCAGCGACAGAAAGCAAAGAGTAGTCATAAACGGTAAGGCATCTAAATGGACCAATGTAAGTAGCGGGGTACCCCAGGGATCGGTACTAGGACCAATTCTCTTTCTAATTTACATCAACGACATAGATGAGGGTCTCACCTGTACAATCTCAAAATTTGCTGACGATACAAAAATTGCAAATAGCGTACTCTCAAAAGAACAAGTTGGCGATATGCAACACAATCTAGATAAATTGTCATGTTGGGCCCAAATTTGGCATATGAGTTTCAATGCGGATAAATGTAAAGTACTACATATCGGATACCTAAATGAGAAAGCAAACTATTCGATGAATGGCACTCAGCTTAAGAATGTAAACAGAGAAACCGATCTGGGAGTAACAATATCGAGTAACCTAAAACCGAGTCAACAATGTTCAGAAGTTGTTAAGAAGGCAAACAACATAATTGGCTTTATAGGCAGGTCATTTGAGCATAAATCCAAAGAAGTTATCCCAACCCTTTTCAATTCCTTAGTCCGCCCTCTTCTGGAATACTGCATTCAATCCTGGTGCCCTTATTACCAAAAAGATATAAACAAGCTACAACGAGTTCAACGTAGAGTTACCAAAATGATACTTAGCCTAAAGAACAAACCATACGAAGAGCGTCTTAGAGAATTACATCTATTTCCTTTAACCCAGCGCAGATTAAGAGGTGACTTAATTCAAGTGTTCAAAATCATCAAAGGCATCGACAATATGAACAGTAGTAAGTACTTCACTATCGACCAATCTAATTACACGCGGGGAAACGGTTGCAAAATTATTGGTAAATCTTTTTACTCGCACGAATCTAAGAATTTCTTCTTCAATCGAATTGTCAACTTGAGGAATGGGCTTCCCCGAGACGTTATAGACTGCAGCACCGTTGATTCATTTAAACTCCGGTTAGACAAATATTTCGCATCAAACCCGCGACTGACTGCGTTTGTAATTGAATAACTTTATTTTATCCCCCCCTCAGTCTACTTACTAACCCATTACTAACCCATCTGTCCCCTACTAACTTCCTAATCCTGCCACGGACATTAGTTCTAGGGCAGTAGTTCCCTTTCCAATGTTCCCTTACCCACTCTAAACCACTGTTTGGACACTTGATCCTCAGTGTTTTGGAGGACAAGCAGCCTAGAAGGGTCACTAGATCTGTTGTTGCTTGATTTCCTTTGTACTCCTTTGTACTCTGTTCTACTCTCTCTCTCTCTCTCTCAAATCCTATCATTACTACTTAATGATAAAACATATACTTTGCAATTAAATATATAAAGCCTTGACATGGGCGAAAACAAAGAGCCTTTCTGGACTGCCCATGACACGAGCTTTCATATGAAATAAAGCACACAATAATACATCAACTGTAGCCACATCCACAGCCCTGGCGATCCTAGCGAGTCACCGTAGGACAAGCCATGCGGTTCTAACGGAGTGGTTAACGTCACACTCCCGACTCGGGAAATATTCCTCTTCGGATTCCTCGAGGGCTGAGGATTCTGTGTCAGAGTCTGTCTCGTCACTTTGTAGTAGGATTGCGTGGGCTTCATCAATGGTAAGGCCCTTAGCACGGGGTTGGTTACGGCTTGGAGGTTGTTTGGACATGATGATCACTCGCGGAAGACAACGGGAATACTGAATATCCTTTGTCACGCACTAGGTCAAGCCAGAGCAGCTTTTTGTCTTATCATATCTACCAGCTAACGAACTTTTCACCACAAATTTCAAGGCAATATGACATAGGACAAGACATTATAAGGTCTAAAGTCGCGTGACTAAGGAATGTCACACCTACAGAAATATAGATCAGTCTACCATATACACAACTCATCCAGGCACTTCCTACCATATGCACGTAGTAAATAAGGTCCAAAGTCGTTTTGACAGCTGCTCCCTCATCAAATACATCCTATACCATTTTTAGACTAAACCACACCATACAACCTGAGTAAATAAGGTTCAAAGTCGCGAGCCAATATGCGCATATAGGATTTTCTCACGCAGCCTGTAGCCTCTAGGCAATACTAGGCATGGTCAGGTAGACCCATACAAAGGTCTCGTACACCATCCAACTGTGTCTGACACAAATCTCAAGCCAAACCCGACCATATGACCCGAGTAACTAAGGTTCAAAGTCGGAGCGAAAAGGTGGATAATACCCCTAATTCATCCCACCATCCAGCCGCTCACCCCAACAACCCGTTTTCCCGCCAACCACTAGTTTCCCATATTGTATTGAATACCCTGTATCATTTTTAGGCCAATAGTTACCATACCACCTGAGTAAATCATGTCCAAAGTCGTGTGGCAATATGCGGGTATACGTAAATCCGTTTATTATCCATCACCCGCTCAGACTATGTTCATGTACACCAATAATACATATACACAATGACATCCCACGGCTCTGACACAATTTTCAAGCAAAACCAACCCACACGACCTGAGTAAATGAGGTCCAAAGTTGCGGTCAAAAAAGGTGGGTCAGTACACGCCTCTCATCCACCCTGGTTCAGCCGCACGACCCACCAACCCGTTTCGGCCGCCAGTCCCGCCTTCCCAATACCCGAGAGAGTACGCAGTACCATTATTAGGCATTTTCTTACGATACCGGCCGCGTAACTGATTTTAATATGCCGGACGCGCTAGGCGCGTCGCTGGGTTCTGGTGATCGAACATTGCCGACGCAACACGTGCGTTGCTGGGATCCAGCGGGTTAAAAATATCTAAGAACTCTTGATGGGAACTTTACAATTTACCGTCAGTTGAAGAGAAACATACTATAGTCTACAGTATATCTACTATACTGTTTTTGTTCCAGCTGATGGTAAATTGAATCCCATAGCAACTGATTTCTCAATACTTAATGGAAAAATATGAATTTACTATGTGTCTGCGTCGTATTAATGCCCAAGTTTCACAATTAACAACACATTCCACTACTAAATCAACATAATAGCCGAGTAACCATGATGGTAACATGTCAATTTACCCTCAGCTGGAAACAAATATACTATAGACATCTATCCACTCTACAGCATTTTATACATGCAACCAAACTGGGTCCATTCCACATGTTTCTGTCTAGTCAGACTCTATTCACTAATAACCATTCTATCTACCCATTCATCCATAATGTTAAAGTCAATCCACCAAACACTCTAATGGATGCAAACTCGATCAATCCAGTTTGTATTTACCCAATCACATACTGTATACTTTATATTTACCCATTTCCTCTATATTCATCCATAAATAATCTCTCCATGTACCCTCCATCACCCAAACAACAATGACCCAAGTGAGAACCAGAATTCTGTGTAATGTGTTAGAAGTGAGCCTGTTTGATGTTGTTTTTGTTGTTGTTTGGGCTCTATCTGGACACGTTACTGATGGATAATGCCTACTATGGGTTTCATAGGCCGTGTTACATCGTTTTACGGAAATAACTTATTAACAAACAGTTGGATCAGTAGGATATTTTGACACAGCTTTTTTCACACTGTGCCCTAATTTTCATCAATATAGCGCATTACCAAAAGTGTAGAAATAAGCCACTTGTCACTATGTCATGAGGTTAAAGTCACACATTAATGACTAAGAATCGGACAAGGCTACCGTGGCTTACCTGTGAGAACCACCAAACCATTTATCTGTCAATATCAAGTATAAATATACAAAACGTATGTATTTTTGTATATCTTTATTTTGATATTGACAGATAACTTGAATTTAAAAGGGATAGTAGGGTTGGGTGGTAGCTGAAAACTACCGTGTTTGATGGAGGAGCAATAATGGTTTGGTGGTTCTCACAGGTAAACCACGGTAGCCTTGTCCGTTTCTTAGTCATTAATGTGTGACTTGAACCTCATGACACAGGGACAAGTGGCTTACCTCTACACTTTTGGTAATGCACTATATTGACGAAAACTAGGGCATGGTGTGGAAAAAGCTGTGTCAAAATATCATACTGATCCAACTGTTTGTTAGTAAGTTATTCCCGAAAAACGATGTAACACGGCCTCTGAAACCCATAGTAGTGGGGTTGTGCTGGATTGAAAACTATCTATCTAGTTTATCTTTATCTGCCAACTGTCTTGACATCGTAATGGTTAGTGCGCGTAATTTCGATGTGCGTGTACTTGGTTAAAATCCTTTGAGTACCACATGCATTAATTAGTTGCATTGATTTCATTAATTAGGTTTATTTATAAGTTAATTGGTGGGTTGGTGAGAATATGAATATTGATTCTATCTATTAATGTATTGTCTATTTAGCCAACACATTTTCTTCATCCAGCGTGTTCTCTTCAAAAAATGTAACTGGGATTTATATATACATCTTCATCAATCCATCCACATTCTATCCATCCACCCTCCTGAACCCACATACCCAGGCCCCGTATGTCTACATTATACTAGTAAAGAAACTGGATTTTGAAACATAGGAAGGAATAATTGCATGCAATTATGTCAAATCCTAAAGCAATTGAATATTTTACGAAACAAACAATAATTATGTACGTACATACAGTAGCTGTCACTGAAGAGACAGTAATAGATAGTTAGCTAGTTTATTGACAAATTATAATCTACAATACATTTTAATACATGATTTACATAATGTGAGTACAATACACATTTTGTCCATCAAAAAGAATATATACATATATCAAAGAGGGCTTTATCAGTTATATTCAGTGATTATTCAGATAAACAATCAACATGCGAAATTACCACGCAATAAATAACCAATTAATACCAACATATTTACTTTCTTACAAGATACTGTATGACATTACGTATACAGGTTTAAAGCCCTGTCAATATATTTGCACAGTTCACCACAGTATTGTCTCTCGTTTAGCAATCTAGGCATAGAAGACAAATTTAACATATTGAAACTGATTCTGCGATCATTAGACATAGGGCACTCTAGTAAAACATGAACCTCATCCTGAACCCTTCCTTCTCCACATCCACAAAGTCTTAACTCCGCCGGTGTTCTGCTCCATCTTCCTGTTTCTATTATTAAGTTATGAGACATCAAACCCAATCTTGAAAATGCTATGCGTGTATGGTCTGGTATCTAATCCTTGTTATAATACACGTCATGCACTTTAAGCTCAGGGTTTAACACTGTTCTATATATAACACATTTAGTTGCAGAATCTGGTGTATTTCTAATTGAATCTTTTATACTTTCCAGAGGGTTAACTGCAATATTAAAATCTAATGCCTTCTGAATAAATCTAAATCCTCGTGTGTTATTTCTTCTGCACAGGTTATATACAAATGAAAACGGATCATCAATATCTAATGACTGTATCTTTCCTTCCAAAAATATTCTCCTCTTTTTAGACATGATATAATATTGCACTGGGAGTATTCCTGACTCAACCACGCACATGTGTGTGCTCGTATTCTTTCTTACCCCAAGTAGGCACTTTACTAATTGACTATAATGACCTATAACACGTTTTGGATTAACTGTAAACCAGGTCTCGGAACTGTACAGCAATAATGATAAAACTGCTGCGTTGAACACTTTAAGTTTGTAAACGAATTGCATATCCGTATTAACTGAGCAGAAGATGGCAGCAATTTCTACATCATGAAGCAATAGTACAGAATCCGTTTTCCCTTCGTCTGTAAACCAAGCCCCGAGGTATAAATATGTTGTACAGTACTTGATTTCGTGCGTATGAGTATAGAAGGAAACTTTGTCGTTTTCGTCACCGTTTATAACGAAAAATTTGGATTTATTTGCATTCAAAACCATACCATATTCTCTACCATACTCTAGTAACACATCAAGTTTCCTTCTGCACATCTCTCGGGAGGTCGCAAGTATAACAGTATCATCCATTAGTAGCAAACAGTGTACGTTTCCAAGGAACCCATCTAAAGGCATTGCCTGTTTTTTCATCTTAACCATTTTATCAATATATATAACAAACAACAAACAGCTGGTTGGGGCACCCTGTCTCACCCCTATGGGGGATGATATTATGGCAGATTTTAATATATTTCTAGTGCATTTATAAATGGCTTTGTAATATAATTAAGTTATTACAGTTGTTACGACCGGCTCTACGAAATAAACAAGGGCACTTAAGAATGGACTAGATGATAGGCTATATCTGCAACAACGGTACGCTAATTCCAAACCCTCGAACTATTACGCCGGTGAACAAAAACACTCAAACCCTCCAGAGTTAATCTCCTGGATAACAGGGTATCAATTAACTGGGTTTTACTGCACTTCTACAAAGGCTTGCCGAAGACGGCAAAGCCTACTCACAAAAGGAGTACTTTACGTTAATAAAATGCTCTTAATTAATAACAATGCATGAATAAACTATAATATGATTTAATAAAGGAGTATATGCTTACGTTAATTTTAGTGTGAGTCTGTACTCAACACTAACCTCTACAATGCTCTATGAAAGCAATGGAAGTCTAGTCCTACAGCAATCGGGTATAGAATCTTCTGAAAACGTCTGATGCTCTAAGATGCTCGTTAATATAGAACAGACATAAATGCAGGGGCAGGACACCAAAGTGTGTATCTTAAATACACCAATAAGTAGGATACATATATACAACAAGGGAGTGCAACAACTCTGTGACAGCACTAATAATATCCACTCAGAAACAGTACTTCCTTAGCCAACGTAACATCCAAACCGGGTTGTGCACTATGCATCAACCTTGGCTAAAATAAGGCATGAATAATTCCTAAAGCATACACATTGAAAGTTAATAAACACAACACCGTCTCTCTCACTAATAAAGTCTAGCAGTGGCATAAAAGGTACTAGGAAACCAGGCAGAGCGCAAGCATGCTCGTAGCTTCACTTTAAACTTTACTTGTAACGAACCAAATAGTAGCATCGAAAAAGTCCCTAATTTCAAGAAAGCAAACTTTCATAAACTTAGAGCTATGTTTAAAGAAACTGACTGGAGCTTTTTAATTAACAATAACGACATAAATACATCTTGGAAGTTATTCGAAACCTCTTACCTAAAAGCAGTGCAAGACTGCATACCATTGAAAATATGGCGTCCAGGCCATAATAATAAGCCCAAATGGTGGAATAAAGATATTTCAAACTGCCTGCTTGCTAAAAAATTTGCTAATGATATATTAAAATCCTCACAAAATGACGAAGAACGGGTGAAATTTGTAGAGCTACGACGCAAAGCCAAAAAGTTAATTAAGCAAAGTAAAAAGACCCTAGAGTTACATATTGCGAATCAAAGTAAAACAAACCCGAAAGAATTCTATAGTTATATCAGAAAGAAAAAAGTAGTTACTTCAACTGTTGGACCGTTAGTCGATGAAAATGGAGAATACACCAAAGACGAAGTACAAATGAGTAATGCCCTCAATACCTTCTTTGCATCAGTTTTTACAACAGAAGACCTCAGTGATATCCCTACACCATCGCCGATTCAGATTTATAATTCAGATGTTCTAAGCAATATCACCGTTACAGAGAGAAGTATTGAATTGTTTAGATAAACTCAAGGTAAATAAAACGCCTGGACCTGATACAATATCGCCTAGAGTTCTAAAGGAAGCCAAGGATGAGCTCTCCAAACCACTGACATTACTATTCAATAAATCCTTGCAGTCTGGAACTATGCCTGATCAGTGGAAGATAGACAACGTAACACCGATATTCAAAAAAGGCAGCAAATCCCTACCCAGTAACTATCGTCCAATTAGCTTAACCTCAGTTGAATGTAAAATGCTAGAAACGGTCATAAGAGACAGACTCGTAAATCACTTAGAGGAAAATAACATACTTAAAGATACTCAACACGGCTTTCGTAAAAAACGTTCCTGTTTAACAAACCTCTTAGACTTCTTCCACGATATCCTCAACCTCTACGATGAGAGTAAAGCTGTAGATATTATATACCTTGATTTTCAAAAGGCCTTTGACAAAGTTCCCCACAAACGTTTACTGCTAAAACTAAAAGCGCATGGAATACAAGACGGTGTGTTGAAATGGATAGAAAATTGGCTCAGCGACAGAAAGCAAGGAGTAGTCATAAACGGTAAGGCATCTAAATGGACCAATGTAAGTAGCGGGGTACCCCAGGGATCGGTACTAGGACCAATTCTCTTTCTAATTTACATCAACGACATAGATGAGGGTCTCACCTGTACAATCTCAAAATTTGCTGACGATACAAAAATTGCAAATAGCGTACTCTCAAAAGAACAAGTTGACGATATGCAACACAATCTAGATAAATTGTCACATTGGGCCCAAATTTGGCAAATTAATTTCAATGCGGATAAATGTAAAGTACTACATATCGGATACCTAAATGAGAAAGCAAACTATTCGATGAATGGCACTCAGCTTAAGAATGTAAACAGAGAAACCGATCTGGGAGTAACAATATCGAGTAACCTAAAACCGAGTCAACAATGTTCAGAAGTTGTTAAGAAGGCAAACAAAATAATTGGCTTTATAGGCAGATCATTTGAGCATAAATCCAAAGACGTAGTCCTAACCCTTTACAATTCCTTAGTCCGCCCACTTCTGGAATACTGTGTTCAATGCTGGTGCCCTTATTACCAAAAAGACATAAACAAGCTAGAACGAGTTCAACGTAGAATTACCAAAATGATACCTAGCCTAAAGAACAAACCATACGAAGAGCGTCTTAGAGAATTAAATCTATTTCCTTTAACCCAGCACAGATTAAGAGGTGACTTAATTCAAGTGTTCAAAATCATCAAAGGCATCGACAATATGAACTGTAGTAAGTACTTCACTATCGACCAATCTAATTACACCCGGGGAAACGGTTGCAAAATTATTGGTAAATCTTTTAACTCACATGAATCTAAGAATTTCTTCTTCAATCGAGTTGTCAACTTGTGGAATGGGCTTCCCCGAGACGTTATAGACTGCAGCACCGTTGATTAATTTATATTCCGCCTAGACAAATATCTCGCATCAAACCCGCGACTGACCGCGTTTGTAAATGAATAACTTTATTTTATCCTCCCCTCAGTTACTAACCCATATGTCTCCTACTAACTTCCCAGTCCTGCCACGTTAGTGGCAGGGCAGTAGTTCCCTTTCCAATGTTCCCTTACCCACTCTAAACCACTGTTTGGACACTTGATCCTCAGTGTTTTGGAGGACAAGCAGCCTAGAAGGGTCACTAGATCTGTTGTTGCTTGATTTCCTTTGTACTCCTTTGTAGCCTACTGTCTCCCCTTGAACGAATTTCCCTTATGTTACGTTACGTGACTTGGAGGCTCTCTTGGTTCCAGATCTCAAGTATCTGGTCTTACCCTGGCGCTCCACAAAGGTCAACAAAATGAGGCAGCAAGTATACAGGTGAGAGTAGGCAAAAGCCCTTCACTTGTATACTGCTACACTCGCAAAGGAAAATATGCACAAGGGTTACAGGCTAGCTAACTTCGTCGATGGTGTACAAGCTCTAACTTCCCACATACATAACTTAGACAACGACCAAAGATACCTTCCACTGTCTAGCATTAAATAATAAGAGAGAACAGCTCAATAATTAGAAGCACCCCAACACTAGGCTACCATATGACTATGACTCTACTACTCCCTAAAACTAGTGCAAACATAAATGTGAGAGCTGGTGCTGGTAATACGACTGGCCGACTATGGAAGTCGTATGCAGAACCAGAAGGGATAATTAATTGAATAAAGATGGAAGTATGAAAAAGAAGAAGTTCAGAGAGAGAGAGAGTAGTATAGATGGTTATATGGCGGGACAGATTGCAAGGGACATGTAGGAACAAGCACGCTACGCCAAGCTCTGCCAGAGAAAGGCGGCAGGAGCCCCCAGCTCCAACACTAGGACAGCGGCACCCAATCACAGACCACTACGTCATGAGATGCAGACATCCTTAGGACGCGCCAAGCGCGCCAGCCAATCAAGGGCCTGGGAAAGCCCACGCGAGCGTGGGAAAACTCCTCCGAGCGACGGAGGCAGCATATACATACACACGCACATATTACCACCTCACTGCCTACCTCGCTCTCTCTCTCAAACTTCACACAATGCATCTTATATTCTATAGATGATATAAAATACTTCCAAGTGTCACAGACAAGAATAAAGATCACCACTGAACTGTCTGTGACAGCATGAACTCTATGAAAGAAAGAACATCGTTCTACGATTATTGTAGCCCATTTCACTGCCCTGGCGAGCGCTAGCGAGTTACGAGCGCATTCTGGCTAGCTGGCCAGCGTAACACCCCGCCCAAGATGTGAGACGTTTCAGCCTCAGGTGAACTCCACATCTGACCAGACAGAATGCTCACCAACCCCGCAACACCCAGCTACTCTCCCAAGTTGTGAAAACAAGGCACTATCACAAACATAAAACACTGTATTATAAAAACAAATCTGCACAACACTTCCCCAAAATAATAGCATCATAATAATTACATCACGCTCAACGAGCAAGCTTCACCAAGCCTAGCCTACTAAGACAACAGCTCAGAGTGACTTAGATTCTTGCTGTGATATACTGCACTTATATACTATCAAAAAGAACGAGTTTTTATGTGAGGTTTTTATAATTTTGATAGTGTTTTTGGCGGCATTGCACTACAGGGCAAGCCTAATTTTGCTCCACTCCACCAAGCACACTTGTGGTGACCTACCCTGGGTCCTCCAGCC
Source organism: Paralithodes platypus (assembly GCA_032716605.1). Taxonomy (NCBI): domain Eukaryota; kingdom Metazoa; phylum Arthropoda; class Malacostraca; order Decapoda; family Lithodidae; genus Paralithodes; species Paralithodes platypus. Next base: position 11,116,049 of record CM064524.1, read on the forward strand.
TGGACAAACAGTCAGCTATCACATTGTGGCGAATGTCCAGACTATACTCCTGCAACATTAAAGACCATCTAGTTAGCCTCATATTCCGGTTGTGGAACTGATTTTTTTTTTTTTTTTTATAAGAAACAATGAACGGAGGAAGGAAAAACACAGATAAAACAAAAGGCATCCTCCATTCATAAAATGTTTGTAACAACCGGATTTTAACATTTGTAGATTGTAAGTTTGTGGAAAGCAATTCGAGGGAAGTGAATTCCAAAGAGTAGTAGCTCTGGGGATAAATGAATTCTGATAAGCAGAAGTTCTGCATTGTGGAGGAGAAAGTGTAAATTCATGGCCGCTCTCAGCTGCCCTAGTTCTACGGGGAAAGATGTGGAGAGGCGGCACAATTGAAGCAAGTTCCTCGGAACAATTGCTGTGAAAATATCTGTAGAATAATGCAAGGGATGCAACGTTTCTTCGTATGGATAATGTAGGAAGGTCCTGTGTGATTGCAGGGTTATTGATTAATCTAATAGCTTTATTTTGAATTTTGTCCAACTGCCTCAATACAACCACTCCACTTCCACTCCACAGAGGTGAACAGTAATCCATCTGAGAACGCACATGACTTTTATATATTACGGCCAACTGCTCGTCAGTGAAGAATTATCAAACTCTGTACAGGATTGAAAAACTTCAAAGGGTGGTGGTCAGAATAAATCACCACGACTGGGCCAAAAGTGGGAACATACACCTCAAAGTGCCTGAGCGCCAGCACAATAGCCAGAAGCTCCTTCTCTACTACTGAATAGTTCTTTTGTGCTGAGTTGAACTTTTTCGAAAAGAAGCTTACTGGGTGTTCCACACCTTCTGTATCTGTCTGTATCAATACGGCAACCAGCCCCTACGCCACTAGCATCTGTTGCTAGCTGAAAAGGTCTTGAAAAGTTGGGGGCCCTGTGTATGGGATGAGTGCACAACATATGCTTCACCAGTGAAAAAGCCTTCTCACACTCAGGTGCCCACCCAAACTTTTTTGTCTTTGCCAATAAGTCCATCAGAGGAGCCAACACCGAGGAGTATCCGCGGATGAATCTGCGGTAATACCCAATCATGCCCAAGAACCTCATGATCTTGTTTTGGTGGTCGGCCTGGGGAACTGGTTAATAGCCTGTATCTTGGAAAGGGGGGGGCACACCTGGCCTAACCCTACCACAAACCCCAGATACTGCACAGTTGCCCGAACAAAGTCACATTTGCCCAGATTGACCACCAAATGAGCCTCACTTAGCTTCCTGAAAAGTGCCTCGATGTGCTCTTAATGGCTCTCAAAGTCATCGTCATAAATAATCACATCATCAAGATAAACGGTGCAGTTAGGGATCTCCGCCACTAACTCGTTCATCAGGTGTTGGAAAGTTGCAGGTGCATTCTTCAGGCCATATGGCATAACATTGCAACGGTAAGTATTCCCATCCACCACAAACCCGCAAACCTGCTTCACCCGCAAACCTGCTTCACCCGCTCAGACAATGGCACCTGCCAGTAACCCTTCACAAGATCCACCTTGGTGAGGTAACGTGCACACCCGATCTTATCAACACTGTCATCTACGTGGGGAAGAGGGTAGGCATTGGTGGGAGTTAAACCGTTCAACCGCCTGAAGTCAATGCAAAACCTGACCTTGCCATCTGGTTTGGGCTGCAGAGTGACGGGAGATGTCCACCTAACCGCCCCTTTTTCTATCAGTCCTCTCTCCAACATGTAGCCTAACTCCGCTCGGAGAGCCGGAAGTTTAATGGGAGGTACACGATAAGGCACTGATTTAAAGGGGGGGTGGTCTCCAACGTCCACATCATGCACCGCATGAGTTGTGAGGCCTGGGTGCTCGGCAAACACAGTGGGGTGTGAACAAAATAGGTGCTGGATCGCTGCACGCTGTTTCTCAGGCAGGTACTCTAGTGCCTCAACAGCCACCTGGTTCGTGTTCCCCGCCCACTGATCCGCCGAGACATGACAATCCTAGCTCTCCTCCACCTGTGCCTCACTGCCCCCCTCTCCTTCTCCACCTTGGCTGCTGCAAGCCAACACAGGGACAGTAAGCTGCTCAGGTGGGCGCCTCACAAACTCTTTTAGCAGGTTCACATGACAGAGCTGATTTTTCTTCCGCCTATCCGGAGTAGCCACAAGGTAATCTAGGTCAGACAACTTGCGCACGACCTTGTAAGGACCGACAAACTTAGCCGACAGGGGATGGCCTACTAAGGGCAATAAGACCAAAACCTCCTGTCCAACCACAAACTCCCGGAGCTTTGCCTTAGTATCATTTCGATCCTTCATCAAAGCCTGATTGTCTACCAAATTTCTCCCTGCCAACTCCAGGCTCTTCAGCATCCTGTCTCTACTCTCGAGGACATACTTAATTAGAGAACATGGCTGCACAGTCCCTTCCCAGATTTCTTTAACCATGCTCAGAGGACCTCTAACTTGATGCCCGAAAACTACCTTGTTGGGAATAAAACCCAAGGCTCTCCCCAGGTACCTCTCTTGCCGCAAACAAAACGTACGGTAGCCCCAGGTCCCAATCCTTGCCGTTCTCCAAACAGTAGCACCGCAACATGCTTTTCAAAGTGGAATGCCATCTTTCCAACACCCATTGACTCTCTGGGTGATAAGCGGAAGAGACAACCGTACGAATCCCATGCTGCTGCATGGTCTGTTTGAAGAGTGTGGACATGAAATTCGACCCTTGGTCTGACTGAATTTCCTGCGGGTACCCGTACCTCGAGCAATACAATAGCAAATTTCGCACAACAGTCTTAGACTTGCTATTTCTCATAGGGTATGCATCAGGGTAGCGAGTGGAGACATCCATGAGGGTTAGCAAAAACCTGCTACCAGCACTAGTGGGAGGCAGAGGGCCTACCATGTCGATGATAACCTTGCTGAAGGGCGGACCAATAGCAGGCACTGGGTGCAACGGAGCCTTAGGTATGCTCTGATTGGGCTTTCCCACCCTCTGGCAGGTACCACACATCGCCACCCATGCCGAAACTTGGGCTTTAATACCTGGCCACCAGAACACCCTAGATAACGAAGCCAACGTTTTTCTCACACCCAAGTGACCTACCAATGGAACATCATGCGCCAACCGCAACAGGCTATCACAACACTTCTCAGGAACCACCAACTGGTCAACCACTCTTGCCCCACCATCCCAACGACGTCTGGGATCCAAAAAACGGCGGTACTGGATTCCCCCAACATGAAAAAAAGCCTCCCGACTTTGCATCCCCGTCCTCGTCGAGTTTAATCGCCCCGTTCCCACAACTCTCAAGCCCCGGATCTTCTGCTTGCAACCGACATATATCCGAGGGTGCCAACCTATCTAAGTGCTCCTGAAGCAACTTGTGGCCATCCCCAATACTATGCTGCTCAAGTTTCGCCTGCTTCGCTTGGGAACGTTTCTGTCGCGGAGTGCTATCACGCCCAACCATGTCGCTAGGGGGGACAGGTTCTGGGGCCACTCCAGACCTCATAATGGGTGCAAGTACCAAGTCGCCAAGGAGTGTCGCTGGATCCAAACTCTCAACCCGATCAGCCTTGACTTTCTCCTTCCGACCCTTCCTCCGCTGGCCTAGGACTTGGGTACTAGGCTGTGACACCTGAGCGGACTGAGACCTGGTGACAGCATAAGCCATCTGCGGCATCTGACACCTCTCCAGCCACTCTTGCCCCTCCCTACTCGTTTCGGCCGCCCTCTCGGCAACGACTAAGGGTGGAACCTCGGAAGTGGGCACCGCAAAGTCGTTGCCGAGAAGGAGGTCGACCCCCTCAACTGGCAATTTCTCCACCACACCCACATCCAACTCCCGTGTCACACCGTCTACCTTAAGCTCCATTCTAACCAGCGGGTAAGACCGCGTAGCATTGATGCCTTGAACCACCACAACCCGAGCAACGTTAACAGGCTTGCCAGTGAAATTCTTCACTAGTGTTTGGGAAGCGCCCGTATCACGCAACAACTCAAGCCTATGCCTCACACCAGCCCACCTCACAGTGCCGTGCCCCCTATGACCACAAAAAAACATCACGGACGGGTGACGAGCACTCCTGCTGCTTCTGCACCATCGATGACTTCGTAACCGACTGTTTACCCCGGGCAAACGCGGAAGACCTCAAAGACACGCCAATGTTGCTCACTAGTGACACCACTGCTGTAGGCGGTGCGCTCGGACATGAGCGCGCAATATGACACTTGAAACATTCCACCTGACTCTTGGACTTCCCCTGAGATGGGTAAGGGCCCTGGCCTTTCTTAAACGGGAAGGGTTTCGATTTGGGTTCATAATTGGCAACAGTAGTCTTGAATGGATAATTGTTTGTGTCACTAATTCGGGGGGGTGGAGTGGTACGCCCCTTGTTACCTGCCTCAGCTCTCTGTGCAGACCCGCACCCGCGAATCAGTGACAACCTGAGGTCAGCCAGCTCAGCCGCCTCTTGTAGAGTTTTCGGTCGCTTTTCTTTAAGGTTAAGAGTCAAGTCACTGCCAGTACATTTAAAAAATTGTTCGAGCACCACTAGTTGTTTTACTGAATCAAAAGTAGTTGCCTTCTCCGACCTAAACCAATTTTCAAATGCATCTGACAGCTCTCTAACGTGTTCCTGGAAAGTGTTCATCTTTCTTTTTGGAACCACCCTAAACTTCAGCCTATAGGTCTCTGGCTGTAGCTCCTACGCCCTCAGGACAGCCTCTTTTAACAACTCGTAATCCACACAGGAATCTAGGGGCAAAGCATCGTACGCCTTGAGTGCTTTCTCTGTCAATCGTGAAGAAACAAGGGCTGCCCACTTCTCCTCGGGCCATTGGTGCTCCTGGCACTTTTTCTCGAACCGGAGAAAAAATTCTGTAACTCCTAACTCATCAAACACTGGAACCAACTTAAGTAGATGCGACAGTGACTAATCATGGGCTCGACCCCCCTGGACGAGCCGGCTCCTCATCACCTCTACATGAGTTTTCTCTAGGTCAACATCGGCACAATACCTTTCAGACTCGAACTTAAGCTCAGCCTCTCGCTGCTCCCGCTGCTGTCTGAGGTCAGCCACTCTTAGCTTGCGCTCAGACTCTCGCTCACGCTGCTCGAGCTCAGCCTCATGCTTTCGCTGCTCGAGCTCAGCCTGTCGCTCCTGCTGCTTAAGTTTGGCGAGCTCGAGCTGAAACAACATCTCGGAAGACAAACCCTGAGGAGGGGGTGCTACTACCGGGGACCCACCCAGTGAGTCACTTAGAGGCATACGCAACCGCCAGCGGGCATCGGCCTGCGGGAACGTACCCGGCTCCGGAGCCCGACGGGGCGCCATGATAGGAGTCGAGTGGAATGGGGACTGGGCCGAAGGTGCCCCAGCTCCCGCTCCACCCGAAGCCCCATGCACCCCACCCAGCACACAGGCAACCAGCTCACTTCTCGACATACCGCTAGTACCGGAAAACCCTAAGACCGTGGCTACACACTGCAGTCCATACCGGTCTAGCCCCGACACCCGGTCCGCCGACATAGGCTTCCCAAAAATAATCCGAGCATCCTCCTCATTGTTCACCACCCGAATGCCACTTAACAACTCCACCTTCTCCACCTCCTCGCCTGCCTTTCGCACTGTGCCCTCACTATGCTCAGACCCATCCAGTGACATGATGGAGTCAACAAAAAAACATCTCAAGTCCAGACAAAAATAGCCAAACTCTTGCATAGCTTTATTCACCAAACAAATTTCGAAGATGTTCTTGAGTGCAATACTAGGTCACCAATAACTCCAACAAGTTCTATATATCCTCAAAACAATGTCTACTGCCAACAGTGCGAGAAATAAATTCAACCCCAAATGGCAATACGATTTCTCAAAAAAAAAATGCAATATTCAGATCAATATATTCTGGTCTAAGGTCGCCATTTGACCGGCTCTACGAAATAAACAAGGGCACTTAAGAATGGACTAGATGATAGGCTATATCTGCAACAACGGTACGCTAATTCCAAACCCTCGAACTATTACGCCGGTGAACAAAAACCCTCAAACCCTCCAGAGTTAATCTCCTGGATAACGGGGTATCAATTAACTGGGTTTTAGTGCACTTCTACAAAGGCTTGCCGAAGACGGCAAAGCCTACTCACAAAAGGAGTACTTTACGTTAATAAAATGCTCTTAAGTAATAACAATGCTTGAATAAACTATAATATGATTTAATAAAGGAGTATATGCTTACGTTAACTTTAGTGTGAGTCTGTACTCAACGTTAATCTCTACAATGCTCTATGAAAGCACTGGAAGTCTAGTCCTACAGCAATCAGGTATAGAATCATCTGAAAACGTCTGATGCTCTAAGATGCTCTTTAATATAGAACAGACATAAATGCAGGGGCAGGACACGAAAGCGTGTATCTTAAATACACCAATAAGTAGGATACATATATACAACAAGGGAGTGCAACAACTCTGTGACAGCACTAATAATAACCACTCAGAAACAGTACTTCCGTAGCCAACGTAACAGCCAAACCGGGTTGTGCACTATGCATCAACCTTGGCTAAAATAAGGCGTGAATAATTCCTAAAGCATACACAATGAAAGTTAATAAACACAACACCGTCTCTATCACTAATAAAGTCTAGCAGTGGCATAAAAGGTTCTAGGAAACCAGGCAGAGCGCAAGCATGCTCGTAGCCTACTGTCTCCCCTTGAACAGATTTCCCTTATGTTACGTTACGTGACTTGGAGGCTCTCTTGGTAAGTCCAGATCTCAAGTATCTGGTCTTACCCTGGCGCTCCACAAAGGTCAACAAAATGATCGTTCTACTATTATTGTAGCCCATTTCACTGCCCTGGCGAGCGCTAGCGAGTTACGAGCGCATTCAGGCTAGCTGGCCAGCATAACACAGTATCATGATTATAATGCAATAATGACTGTAGTAAGAGGGTACTAATATGTTGGTATTAAAACGAATTAATTACACCACTTTACAAGTTTACATGTAGGATAAATTGCATTAATGTTAAAATTAAAATATATTACGCGATAAGTTTTACCATTAACCCATTCAGTGCCGGCGGCATTTTTTTTTTTTTTTTGAGACAATGGACGGAGGAAGGAAAAACACAGATACAACAAAAAGGTCCATGTGCCTAAAGGCATCCTCCATTCATAAAATGTTTGTAACAACTGGATTTAAACATTTGTAGATTGTAAGTTTGTGGAAAGCAATTCGAGGGAAATTAATTCCAAAGAGTAGTAGTTCTAGGGATAAATTAATTTTGATAAGCAGAAGTTCTGCATTGTGGAGGAGAAAGTGTAAATTCATGGGCGCTCTCAGCTGCCCTAGTTCTACGGGGAAAGATGTGGAGAGGCGGCACAATTGCTGTGAAAATATCTGTAGAATAATGCAAGGGATGCAACGTTTCTTCGTATGGATAATGTAGGAAGGTCCTGTGTGATTGCAGGGTTATTGATTAATCTAATAGCTTTATTTTGAATTTTGTCCAACTGCCTCAATGCAACCACTCCACTTCCACTCCACAGAGGTGAACAGTAATCCATCTGAGAACGCACATGACTTTTATATATTACGGCCAACTGCTCGTCAGTGAAGAATTCTCGAACTCTGTACAGGAGTCCCAGTTTTTTAGAGGCATTCTTAGCAATGCTTCTAACATAATGTGTCCAGCTCAAGTTAGTAGTTAATGTTACACCGAGAATGTCAATACTAGGGGAAGTGGGAATATTTACATCATTGAAAAATATATGGGAGTCAGTGAGATTCTGTCGGTTAGAAAATTGAATGTACTTGGTTTTCTGTGCATTAAAGGAAACTAGATTCTTTTGTCCCCACTCTTCAATTCTAGAAAGTTCCTGGTTCAGAGAAATTGCAGTGCTTATTTTTGAATTTTTAAGATCTGGTTGGGTGAAAGAATTGGTAAATGTGAAGGAACTGTGGAGTGTTGAGTCATCTGCGTAGGAATGTATTGGATTATGAGTGGTAGATATGAGATCATTGATATGAATAAGGAACAGAGTTGGGGCCAAAACTGATCCCTGGGGAACACCAGCATTTATTGAGTGAAATTGAGAATAAAGGCCATCTACCATTACACGTATTTTTCTGTTATGAAGATAAGAAGAAATTAGTGGAACTAATGATGCAAGGCCGTAGTGTGACATCTTCGACAATAAGGATTGATGCCAGACTCTATCAAATGCCTTTGATATATCCAGTGCTATTGTATGTGTTTCACCATGTTGGTCTGTAGCTTGGTTGATTTGATGCGTAAGAAGGCAAAGAATGTCTGCAGTTGATCGACATCGTCTAAAACCATATTGCCTATCACTGATTAATTTATTATTCTCAAGATGCTTAATTATGTGATTACTTAATATAATTTCAAAGACTTTACCAAGAGTGGAAGTTATAGCTATTGGTCTGTAGTTTGATGGATCTGAAGAGGCACCTTTTTTAGGAACTGGATGGATGCTTGCTTCTTTCCAGGGTACTGGGAAGCATGAGGTATGAGTACATAGACGGAAAAAAATTGCCAATACAGGAGCGAGCACCAAGGAGCAATTCTTAAGTACGTCTTAGGTTAATGTATCGAAATGAGACAGATGACGCCGTACTTAGTAATGTACAATCGGCCAAATAAGTGATGTCTCGGCACCAATTATGTTTTCATCAATAATTGGTATCAGCAATATTTACACATGATTTCTTCTTTATGAGTGAGATATACAACCATGTTCCTACACTAACCCAACTTATACAACATCTGACAGACATTAATACAGCACAGAGGGAGACTAACGTAATGACAGCTGGGACATGACTTATTAGCGCGACCGTACACCAATAATACAAACATTCTCTCTCTCTAGCTACCATATTATGTTGCTCTCCTTGTACCATGTCTTTTGCATCCTGGAGTTTGTGTCATAATGAAACAGGTATAGTCGCCAGTCGCCACGCACCTTAACATTTATATAGCTGAGGCTTATGGGAGTGGCAACCATAACAACAACAACAACAACAACAACAACATGAACTGGGCTGGGTGTAAAGGAAGGGTTAAGGGGGTTGGAGGCTTTTTCTGGACTCCCTTCTCCCTCATGTTTAACCCCATTGGTTTTGAGATTTTAAGACGTGTCATTCATTAGCTTGGCAATTTCAAGACTTTTCACCGTATTTCTTTGTCAATATTATGTCCTTTCGTGCCATTTAGGTATCGATTTCTTCCTGGCGAGCTATAGCGATTGTGTCTTCAGCCGGATTTTTTTTCTACCGAAACATGTACAAATTTATCACTAAGGGGGGGTCTAAGGTTTTATATTTTATTCTGTTAAGCTTGACGGAGACGATTAATATGAAGGGTGCGCCTGGAAGTGTGGTGAGCAGGCTTGTAGCTTTGGCTCCGCTGCATGTCTGCCTGCTGAGATCAGAGTCTCTCCGGGTGGTCGGGGGCGAGGGAGTGCTGGAGCGGCCTTGGTGATCCTGGTCTCTGGGTATTCTCCTGGGTGACCTAGATGTGTGTGAATTTTGTGTTTTGTCTGTGTTTGTTCGTTGTTTTGTCTTGTGTTTTGTGTTTTCCTGTTCTTGCTCTGTCTTGAGTCGGCCACCCCCAAGAACCCCCCCCCCCCCCAAAAAAAAAAAAAAAAAAAAATAATAATAATAATAATAACATAGAGGAAAATAAAAAGTAAAAAAATAGGAAAAGTGGGGATTGGGCCTGAGCATACACTATAGATAGATAGATAGAAGCTTGATGGAGGTCTAGCGAGGAAACTAATTACTAAAATACAAAAATATATACATGGACCCCCAAAACAATCCCCCCCACCCCTTTAAGAGAGAGAGAGAGAGAGAGAGAGAGAGATAGCGTGTGTGAGAGATAGCGTGTGTGAGAGTGAGTGATAGTGATAGTGATGCAAGAATATGGAAATATTGTTTTCTGTATTTCTAATGTAATATCATATAAGCTTATCTTACATCGGACATTAGTCTCATATGAAAATCCTACATCATTTATGAAGCCAATATTAAGGGGATATTTCCAAATGGGGATTTGTTTTGGACTCCTCTCTCCCTTGTGTTTAGTCCCATTGCTTTTGAGATTCTACGACGTTCGCCCCATTAGTTTGACGATTTTAATAACTTTCGCCCTATTTCTATCAATTGTAAGACCTTTCGTGCCACTTAATTGTTGATTAATTCCTGGCGAGCTATAGCGAGCCTGTAATTTAAGAGGACAAAAATGTACAAATTTAATTTTGATGGTGGTCAAGGGGGTGTAATGTTAAGCTTAATTGATGTCTAGGGAACAAACTAAAAACCTGCCCTTCATGTGAAAAAGAGCTCGGATTTGTAACAAAACAAAGGTTGCCGGAAAAGACGGCCGTGTGACAGTGACCTAACTTAATGGCATGGTGCCTGCAGTAATTTCCGCCTAGTATCATATTTGTCAATCTGAATTGTTTGTTCTGCTAAAAATAACGCTTTAGGGTTTTTGCAACATCTCATGTAATTGTTCCAACGATTATAATTGTTTAATTAGTCATGGGTAGAACAGAAAAATTCGTTTTTTTATGTTCGCAAAAAAATTAACATTATGAAAATACAAGAAAGGGTTTTTAGTTGATAGGACGCAGCGACTATGGTCTAATCTTGTATTTCCACTTATTTATGCAAATCATAGTTTATACAAACTTGGTTTAATTAGTATAATGTTTCCAGGCCATCCCAATTTATCCAAGCAATTGCAAAACTTATCTTTCTTTTATTTGGTTATTGTTCGTGTTCCTCAGCGATAATTTTGTATGTATATGTTCCATTCATCAAACCTGCCGCCCTCACTGCCAATTGCTATGCTTTGCACTAGCCCCCCCCCCCCCCCTCTCCTCATAGCTACTCCTCCTCTCCCCCTACACCTAGTATCGTAATCCCTAAGGCACGAGTTAGTGTAATAATCAGTGGTCTCCCACCTTTCCCCTACCCCTCATCATCCCCACTAATTACTATGTGGTTCAGGTCATTATCTGCCTTCGTTACCCAAATAATGAACTACAGCTACCAGATCCACGTGTACAGCTTTGCTGTGGATTTTTCCAGAAATGTACCTTTAATCTCTCAACATATCTTGTTTGATTTGCTTTGACTTGAACGCCCTGGAAATGCATTCCTTGTATATGAATATATTATGTGTCAAATATAGACAGAGCAAGGTAATTATTTTTTGAGATTTGGGTTAAATAATCTTATACATTATTGGCTCACATGGAAGAAAGTAACAACACATTGCTAGTAATAATCTAAACCCTAATCCTCACTAGAGAACAAATACTGTAACAACACAATAACAAGCGTTCCATCACACGTTTGCTGCTCTGAGTGTAAACAAAGTTTTTAAATATCAACATTTTCTTAATTATCTTAACATTAAATATTTTGTACACAACAAATTAAAGCAAACTATTAATTATTAACTTAACCTTAAAGACATTAAATAAGGGGCCTCACTCTCAGCGTTATTCTAGCTACCTTTAGATGATAATTACTGTAAGCAAATTATGAAGGATCTGTCTGAAGAAAAGGGTTTAATGAGATAGACTTAAACCCTTTGATATACTGTATATAGAACCTTCCTACAAGAAGTATGAATGACTGCCAGTAGCAAAATTAATGTAATTAAACGGTCTTTTAACTTAAGTGTTATTTGTTTCTCTAGTGTCCAATTCCGTGGCGGTTAAGCATTTGTTTGTATTGATTATGTTAGCTCAGCCGTGAAATATAGCTGTATTATCAGCATATTAAAGTCTAAAGTACCCAACTATTAATTACTTTAGTCATATGACGAATTCTTTACTTCATTACTACTGCTGCCAGGTGATTTAACTCGGCTTAAAATGGATATCTTAGAATGACATCGATGAGGACTACCTTAACTCCTTCCGACATATTATGTTCCAGTAAGTCTACAGAGGCGGGAGCCAGGTATCATTGCCACTGCACCACACAACTGTCAAAACCACACTGCTGACCGTTAGAATTGTCGGAGAAACCTGGGGTTGCCACCAACCGACAGATCTTCATCTAACTTACCGGACTTACTGAGCTCCATATGATGCTAGGGCGTCATATAACTTATTCTAGAATTATGAAGATAAGTCCATATGACGCGGTAGCGTCATATGAGTCGGAAAGAGTTAATTAAACATATTTTAATATTTTCTAGATCTCAAGTGACGGCGTCTCTTCCGTGGATTGACCTCCCTACTGCCATCCTAGAGGTTGGCAGATTGGGAGCATCACATTTTTCTTTTGCTCCTCAACTTTCCCTTCATAATTGCTGAGGGGTACAGGACCTTGGGTGGTGCTTTGGTTTCCCGGGCATTTCCACACCCTCCTAAGCTCCCCGCCTTGGAGTGGCTTCGGTCACCCGGGCTTTATTAGTGGTAAGCAGGGAAGGTTTTGTGGAGGCGCTCGTTTATGGCCTTGGCCTTGCTCGGGAACTTGGAGCTGTTTGGCCAGACTGCCTGGGGAAAAGCAAAACCATTAACAACCTTAATTAAATGCTAAATTCTGACAAGGTCTCTCTACATTTGATCACATCGTGTTGAGGTAGTCAGAATGTAGTCAAATTTGGTGCCAATTGATTGAAATGCCGAAGTAACCAAACTGGTAATAAGTGAACTCCCCATGTGATAATGACCAGACCATTAACCTGCGTGTGTTTGTAATTAACTGTGTCATTAACTCTGCAGGGGGTATCTGACTCTGACTGGTTGTGATGAAAGGAACTTTCAGAGAGTTATGTGCACAATGTTGTAGAGGCTGAGTGGTTATAGTACTGGATACAATTTCAGTCCGATTCCCAAATGTATTTAAAAAAATATATATTCGGTTTCAATGTGCGCAGTATATACCCATACAGTACCGGTGACGTCTATTTTATTTATCTCAGCCACATTTAGACGATTTTGTGAATCTTAGAAATTATATATGGTAGCTAAATAAATTGATTGGGCTAGTTTGTAGGTATTTAATTAGTAGCCGCACTTCCTAAGCTGAATACAATTTTCTAATATTTGCCAGAATATACTGAGAAGTAAGTCAGCTGTACACTAGGGGTTAACCCTTCCTCCCCGGGTGTCCGTGTGGAAGGACACCACGAAATAAGGGAAGGTGCCCGGGTGTCCATTCAGGAGATAGTAAGCTTCAAAGCCTATTCAGCTTGGTCTGAACGCTGTGCGTCCGACGCATGTAAACAAAGCCGATCGTTGCGTCACCGCACCTCCGAAAACAATAAGGAGACGTCGGATCAATGTTATTGTTGTGACGTCAGACGAAATTAGTGTGTGAAAAGCTCCGATATTGTCAACATCGCGGAAAAATTAGCTCCACTGAAATCGTCATCACAACTGAACCAGTTGACTTAGAGAGCTCTACTCAATGCCAGTCTACATATTGGAAACCGCCATACATTTATAGATGCGCGGCAAATTTCTAGCAGTTAAAATTAACAAAAATACGGTAGCCTAGGCCTAGACGTTTTTAGGCCAGATCGCCCGGGTAGCCTACCCTGTCCTTTGGAGATACAGCCCGGGCCAGGAGGGTTAAGTTCATCAACATTCCTCAAAACACCTTCATAATTCCGATACTACGGTACCGCCCCCTCCTATTCTCCCGCCATTTCCTACCTTACGAGCCACGTAAGTGTTTTTTATATGTCGGACGCACGTGATGCGTCGCTGGGAGTTGGTGATCAAAGACTGCCGACGCAACACGTGCGACGCTGGGTCTCAACGGGTTAAGAGCAAATTAGACTACTGTAAATATTAAGTCATGTATAAAAAAAAAAAAAAAAAATAGTGAAAAAAAGGGTCAACTAAAGTGAGGCATATCTCATACATTACATAAGCTGGATTAATTTGGTTGCAGGGCTGTGGAGGGTATGGCTGAGGGTCTTGGGTGACAAGGCAGAACTCTGGGGCTAAAAAAAGTTCGATAGGAAGGGGAAATTTGTAGTACACATTTGGTATTATGGACCCCATATGGTGACCGGACAGGTTGGTACAGGAAAGGGGAGGAGAGAGAGAGCGGCAGCTCACACCCTCTCCCAGTTGTAGGACGATGCGGACTGACTACTCGTCTTCAAAACTTCTTGCCATCGGCCTCCGGCCGTGAAATATTCGCAAAAAACCTGTTTTACGCATATTTTTAGGCCCATATGGGGCCAATATGCCTGAGCATGGTTAAGGAGTCATTGTCAGGGGTCAGTCCAATGGGGGCATTTCTGGTCCCCAGCCCTGGGGACTCCACGGCGGTTCGTGGTTGCGTCATAATCTTTGTTTTTCTAGGAAGAGAGGTAGTGTAGTGTGTAAGGTGTTTGTAGTATAATGTATTGATAGGAGGAGAATGTGTTTTGGAGGGCCGATTGGGGTTGCCCTTAATATTGATGAAGCATAGAAAGGATCAGCTAGGAAGGCCAGATGGTGAAACAGGAGTTCCAGCTGTCCTTATCAACCACCTAACGCTCCGCGGGAGTACCACCCTGTTCGGCTAGTACCTAGAACTTCCTCCTAACAGAGTAAAGTCCTAACATGATACAGCTGAATAAAGTCTTCTAATATTTGCCAGACTATAATAAACAGGATATCACCGGTACTGAATAGGTTAAAGGGAAGATATCCTTAATATCTTCCAAAATAATTTACCTAACTTCTCAACATTCATCATTCACCATTTCTGCTCTAACTCGAATGAATTATGTACATTATAGATTTTTCGACCTTACACTTCCTTTTATCTGCCGGACCGGTCCCTCTTACTATTGCTGCCAACTTTCATCATTGAACATTTCTGCTTCCACTGGAACCAATAGTTTACATTGTTTATCATTTAACTTGTCGTTCCCAGCCTTCCTTTACTGGCTGTGGTCTTCCAATTAGAGAGGGAGACATTAGGAAAAGTATGTGGTGTGTTCCTCAAAGTTAAACGATTACGTGAATTGTGGAGAAGGAAAGAGGGAGAAAAGAGAAGAAGAAGTGGGGGGACTGATTGAGATAACGCCGAGAATGAAGAGTATGTGTGTGTGCGTGTGAGTTTGTGTGTGTGTGTGTGTGTGTGAAAGAGAGAGAGCGGTGTGTCTGTGTATTTATGACTGTGTACTTCTGAAAGAGAGTGAGAGTAAATTTTCAATATGTAATAATAATTTATCTATTTATTTATTGTCCAACGCCTTGATTCTATAGGTGGTGACCACAAATGAATCGCCTCCTTATTATGAGATCATTGGTTAGCTTGTTTCAGGGGAATAGTCCATGAGCCAGGCCAGATATCGGTACCACCTGGGGTGACTAAACACGAATGGTACTAAAATGTTTATAGAGTGACTGTAAGTACATTAAGATATGATAGCCTTCTCGCACTGGTAGCTTAGTCTAATTTTTTTGATGCAATAGGGGCGCTACCCAAAAATAAAGATTTTTAGCGTGACGCTCGGCGTTTTCCTCATTTTCTTTAAAATCCATCACACAATCATCGCGAAACTTTGAACACCTATGTAGAATTATATTCTCTACCAGAGTTGTTCCTAGGTATTTTTCAAATTTCCTCATATTTCGGAATATACTCTATATTTTGGGTATTTTCCTCTAAATCTAGAATAAATCCTTAAATATGGGGAACATTGAAAAATATATTCTAACAGCTCTTGTAGCTTATTTGATTCTCTACAAGAATTATTCCGATGTGTATTTCAAGTTTCTCCATATTTAGGGGTTTATTTCATATTTGGGGATTTTTTGTTATATTTTGGGGATAATTTATTATTGGAAGGAGCAAACATATGTAGAGTGGTTTCCATGTAATGTGTTTGTTTGTTCATGGTTTAATGGTGATATTTTTTGCAGGTGTGTGTCGACTGTTTGACGGCAGGATGGAACCATCTGCGAGGAAGAGAGCACGGATCGACTGTATCATCCACTGCTCTGATGATGACAGCGATGCTCTGGTGTCACCACAGGATTTGGACTCCTGGAACACATTGCTCAGGGCTGCAGAAATCAGGCAGCATGATCCAGTCCTGGAAGCAGCCAAGGGCCTTGAAGAAGGAGGAATACCACACATACATTATCACCGTAAATGTCGTAGTCTCTTTACAATGAAGAAGTCACTGGATTCTATCCTTGCCAAGGGTGTCAAGATAGAATCAGCAAGCGTCGACCCCAGGAGGAGGGCATCAAGGGATGCCCCTAGTACTAGCAGGGTGTATGCCAAAGTATGTATCTTCTGCGAGAAGTCAAGCAAGTACATAAAAACAACAAAGACAAGGGAGCCACTCATACAGTGTGTTGAGCTACGAGCAGATGAGAAGATTCGCAGAGCAGCAATAAGGAAACTCAACCAGAGAATCCTTGGTTTAGTTAGCAGAGACCTTGTTGCTGCAGAGGGTCACTACCACAAGTCGTGCTACAAACTCTTCACAAAAGATGATTTCCCAGCGGCCGCCAGGTCGGGTGCAGGTGAAAATCAGGAAGAAAGCGAGGAAGCACGCTACGAAGAGGTTGAGACAGAAGCCCTCGAGGAACTCTGCTTGTATATAAGGACCAAATTATTCCCCAACCCAGAGGTACTGCCTATGACAAACCTCACATCTAGGCTTGAGAGATCCATGATGTCCCGTGGTATTATCCAACTGAAACCAGCGACAAAGAAACATGTTCGCCGAAAGATTGAAACCGAGTTTGGAGAATCACTACGCTTTGTCCCAGATGAGAAAGGAAAGCTTCTAATCTATCCACGCAGCCTCTCAATGGACGACCTTGCCCGGCAAGCACACAAAATGGCAAAAGACCTGCAAGAAGCAAGAGCAGCTAACTCTGAAGATGTCTTAACCAAAGCAGGAATGCAGCTGAGGAATGAGATCAATAAACAAGATGTGAGTCAGCCATGGCCTCCCGATACAGATCAGAATGTCATTCCTGCAGCAGTCACTCAATTCCTGCACACCCTGCTGACAGGAGAGTGTGAGTGTGAAACTCCCTCTGAAAGAGCTCAACGTCTTGCCACTTCCTTTGGCAGTGACTTGGTCTTTGCTGTTACCAGTGGCAAGACAAAACCACCCAAGCACGTACTGCTGACCAATGCTGTAAAGTCTTTGACAGGAAACACAGAACTGATCCGAACTCTGAATCGTCTTGGTCACTGTGTGTCTTACTCAATGTTTGAGGAGATCGATACAGCCCTTTGTATCCAGAAGCTGGAATGCTCAAAGGATGACATTCCACTGCCAGCAAACATCTACCCTGGTGTGTTCACAACCCTGGCCTGGGATAACATTGACCGACTTGAAGAGACCCTAAGTGGAGCAGGTACTTCTCATAATGTCAATGGCATTGCTGTCCAGTCCAAGGTTGCAGGCTCTGTGCCAGAGAAAGTCCTGCCAGAGATTACCAAGTCCAAGATAAGAAGCATCACTCAGACATCATCAATGCTGCCAATATACAATGTTGGGCGGCGGGCAGGGCCACCTAGGATTGAGACTGCGTATGTCGACACTACCAAGGAAGTCCAGGATTCAAAGACAAAGAACCATATCTGGCTTCTTACTCGAATGTCAGACCATGAGGACCAGTCCATCAGCAGTTGGACTGGGTTCAACATCAAAATGCGCAGAGACATTGCAGTGGTTCAGGACACTGTAAGCTACCTGCCCACTATCAATGCTCCCGCAACAGAAATGTCCACCGTTAATGAAATCTTGGAACAAACGCATGCTATCATGCAGTCCTTACAGCTTAACAAGATTGTGTGCGTGTTTGATCAAGCACTCTATGCCAAAGCTGCCGAAGTTATCTGGAAACAAGAGAAGTTCAAGAACATTATCATCAGGATGGGCGTCTTCCACACAATCTGTAATCTCATCTCCACCATAGGAAAGAGGTTTCAAGATGCAGGTCTTAGAGATCTGTGTGTGGAATCAGGTATCATCGCAGAAGGATCAGTGTCAGGAGTGATGAACGGCAAGAGGTACAACAGAGCAGTGAGACTACACAAGCTCGTGTATGAAGCACTGATGAGGCTTGCATGGAAAGGCTTCCTTTCATGGCTAGAAGAAAACCATTCAAGGGACATACACCATCTAGATGAAACACTGAAGGACATCAACAGCTTTCACAGCAATGTGTCTCAGGGACTCTTTCAAGAGCTGATGGAGAGTGAATCATGCACACATATCATGAAGCTTTTCCAAGTTTATCTTGAGACCCTCAGAGATGAACACAACCTCTCAGCATTCTGGATGTCATACCTGGACATGGTTGAGATCATGCTGGACTTAATTCGAGCCTCCAGAGAAGGCAACTGGATGCTCCACCTAGGAGCAATCCGACAGATGATACCGTGGTGTTTTGCCTATGACAAAGTGAACAATGCCCGGTTCCTAACCTACTACTATGCCTTGATGTCTCGACTGCCCATTGAACACCCAGAGGTCCATGAACACTTCATGCAAGGTGGCTTTTCGGTCCAGATCGGTAGCAAGAATCCCTTTGGACGGATCCCTGTGGACCAGACAATCGAAGAGACGATCAACAAAGACACCCAGACACCAGGGGGCACAAAAGGCTTCAGCCTGAAAGGCGGAGCTGTCGCCAGGTACTACCTGACATCGGAGTATCGCAGCAGGTACTTAAGGCAGCTCAGGACTATGGTAGTAGGCCAAAAGTATACTGACTTCAGCCACCCAGACCTACAGATGCCCAGGATTAGAAGAGATGAGGCCGATGTCCAATCTTTAGTTCAACTGATGGAGACCAGCTGGTTGAACCCCTTCAACGCAGAGCAAGAAGATCTTGTCAGTTTGTCAACTGCGACTATGGCACCACCAGAAGTTGTCAAAGACCTTCTAGGGGCCTACAGAATAGGAGAGGATGCATATCAAGCCTTCAAGGAAGAGCGCCTGGAGATCGATACGCCAACTATACAGTTTCATGACACGATGACGAAGACGAAACTGAGAACGTTCACTAACATCAGAATGAAGCCACGCTCACAAGACCATGCCAAGGAGGTTATCTTAAAGGCTGACAGGAACCTATTTGGCCAGATGATCCTTGTTGCCGAGAACAGAAAGCTCAAAATGAGTGATGTCTTGGCTCATCCCCTGGGGCCTTTGCCTTGGGCACTTGCCAGCGGTGATGGGTCTCTCCGCAAGACCAACAAGGCTGCCCTCGCAAAGGAGTTAGAGAGGAATGTTTCTCCTGCAGAAGTGATACCCGAGCCCTCTGCTACCATAATTGATGGGATGAGCCTGGTCCACAAACTGAAGGGAAACGACAAAACTTTTTCACAGCTTGCAGGTATAGCACTGAGTCACGCTGTTCATGAAGGTGCTAAGAGCAGGCGCATTGATGTTGTGTTTGATATCTACAAGGAGACATCCATCAAGGATGCAGAACGAGCCAAAAGAAGTGCAGGCACAGGAATTCATTTCAAGAACATTCAACCTGGGCACAACATCCAGCAGTGGAGAAAGTTACTCGGTAGTTCCTCCAACAAGGCAAGTCTTATCAAGTTCTTGGTAGAAGAATGGAAGGCACCACAGCACAGGGAGAAGCTCAAGGACAAGGAGCTGTATGTCACATGTGAGCAGCGCTGCTTCAAGATCACCAAAGAGCAGTGGGAAGAGGCTCCTGAGCTTAAGTCAACTCAAGAAGAAGCAGACACACGCCTTCTTCTCCATGCACTTCATGCAGCAGAATCTGGGAACAAGTCTGTCATCATCACTGCAGAAGATACAGACGTCATGGTGTTGTGTCTTGGCATGTGCCACAAGATCCCATCCCATCTGTTCCAGAAGTGCGGGACGAAGAACCGGACAAGATTCCTGGATATCACCACACTGAGCCGCACACTGGGAGGCAGCGTGTGTGATTCATTGATTGGTATGCATGCCTTTACAGGCTGTGATACCGTCAGTGCATTCGCTGGCCGAGGGAAGATGACGACACTCAAGCAGGTGAAGATGGACAAGACATACCAGCATGCTTTTCACGAACTTGGACGCTCATGGGAAGTGTCTCCTGAACTCTTTGAGAAGCTACAGGAAATCACCTGCCACATGTACCTACCATCTACCCACACAACTAAGGTAAACAAGCTTCGGTATGAGCTGTTCTGTGCAAGACGTGGAGAGGTAGAGTCAAGTCAACTCCCTCCTTGTGAGGACTGCCTCTTCATGCATGCACTGCGTGCAAACTACCAGGCTGCGATCTGGAGGAGAAGTCTTCAGAGCCAGCCATTTGTTGCGAACCCAACAGACTGCGGTTGGATGACAGATGAGGACGGTAAGCTTGCCGTCAACTGGATGCGAGGCTCACCAGCACCAGATGCTGTTATGCAGCTACTGTCTTGCAAGTGTGTGCGGTCATGCGAACTCCCTAAGTGTACTTGCCTCAGCAATGGTCTAAAATGCACGGACATGTGCAGGTTACAGACATGTCAGAACAAGGCTATTGAAGAAGAGCCGGTGGCACAACAGTCAGATTCCGAGTCTGACGTAGATGATATTTAGGAGTAGTAATTTGCCATAATAGTATGTACAAGACCATGGCATGCTTAGTGTGTATTTACAGGACTTGTATTAAATGTGACAATTACTATATGCATTTTGTTGACATTTAGGCATTCCTGTCCCCAAATTTGACATTTTAAAAAATTTCGGAATTTTCGGTAGGGTATGTCTATTCAAGAAGTGATAACGACCATTAAGCTACCAATGTGCAAGGGCTATCATATCAAAACATAAACTAGAGACATGTAGCAAGCTAAAAACACCTAAGAGAATTAGTCACCCCGGGTGGTACCGATATCCCAAAATTCGGGTCTTGGCTCATGGACTATTCCCCTGAAACAAGCTAACCAATGATCTCATAATAAGGAGGCGATTCATTTGTGGTCACCACCTATAGAATCAAGGCGTTGGACAATAAATAAATAGATAAATTATTATTACATATTGAAAATTTACTCTCACTCTCTTTCAGAAGTACACAGTCATAAATACACAGACACACCGCTCTCTCTCTTTCACACACACACACACACACACACAAACTCACACGCACACACACACACACACACATACTCTTCATTCTCGGCGTTATCTCAATCAGTCCCCCCACTTCTTCTTCTCTTTTCTCCCTCTTTCCTTCTCCACAATTCACGTAATGGTTTAACTTTGAGGAACACACCACATACTTTTCCTAATGTCTCCCTCTCTAATTGGAAGACCACAGCCAGTAAAGGAAGGCTGGGAACGACAAGTTAAATGATAAACAATGTAAACTATTGGTTCCAGTGGAAGCAGAAATGTTCAATGATGAAAGTTGGCAGCAATAGTAAGAGGGACCGGTCCGGCAGATAAAAGGAAGTGTAAGGTCGAAAAATCTATAATGTACATAATTCATTCGAGTTAGAGCAGAAATGGTGAATGATGAATGTTGAGAAGTTAGGTAAATTATTTGGAAGATATTAAGGATATCTTCCCTTTAACCTATTCAGTACCGGTGATATCCTGTTTATTATAGTCTGGCAAATATTAGAAGACTTTATTCAGCTGTATCATGTTAGGACTTTACTCTGTTAGGAGGAAGTTCTAGGTACTAGCCGAACAGGGTGGTACTCCCGCGGAGCGTTAGGTGGTTGATAAGGACAGCTGGAACTCCTGTTTCACCATCTGGCCTTCCTAGCTGATCCTTTCTATGCTTCATCAATATTAAGGGCAACCCCAATCGGCCCTCCAAAACACATTCTCCTCCTATCAATACATTATACTACAAACACCTTACACACTACACTACCTCTCTTCCTAGAAAAACAAAGATTATGACGCAACCACGAACCGCCGTGGAGTCCCCAGGGCTGGGGACCAGAAATGCCCCCATTGGACTGACCCCTGACAATGACTCCTTAACCATGCTCAGGCATATTGGCCCCATATGGGCCTAAAAATATGCGTAAAACAGGTTTTTTGCGAATATTTCACGGCCGGAGGCCGATGGCAAGAAGTTTTGAAGACGAGTAGTCAGTCCGCATCGTCCTACAACTGGGAGAGGGTGTGAGCTGCCGCTCTCTCTCTCTCCTCCCCTTTCCTGTACCAACCTGTCCGGTCACCATATGGGGTCCATAATACCAAATGTGTACTACAAATTTCCCCTTCCTATCGAACTTTTTTTTAGCCCCAGAGTTCTGCCTTGTCACCCAAGACCCTCAGCCATACCCTCCACAGCCCTGCAACCAAATTAATCCAGCTTATGTAATGTATGAGATATGCCTCACTTTAGTTGACCCTTTTTTTCACTATTTTTTTTTTTTTTTTTTATACATGACTTAATATTAACAGTAGTCTAATTTGCTCTTAACCCGTTGAGACCCAGCGTCGCACGTGTTGCGTCGGCAGTCTTTGATCACCAACTCCCAGCGACGCATCACGTGCGTCCGACATATAAAAAACACTTACGTGGCTCGTAAGGTAGGAAATGGCGGGAGAATAGGAGGGGGCGGTACCGTAGTGTGTGGGGGAGCCAGGCCAGTAGGTGTGAGCGGGCCGAGACAGCCGCGCGGCTGGTGGTGGTGGGCTTAGTGGGGATAGTTTACACCCCTAGTTTACCGCCACTTTGAACCTTCATTACTCCGGTCGTATGGGAGCTAGAGGCTTGAGATTTATGTGAGATACTCCTTAGGATGTATGCCGTACAATGCCATACTCAGTTTTTACCCTAGTGCTCCCGGGCGGGTGGTCATGCGGGGGAGACGAACTATTGAAACCCCCCCCCCCCGCCCCCCAAATGACCGAAATGAGTTTTTTTTTATTTGTGTGTTCATTTCTCACCATTCTCTTCCATTTTGGCTCAACAAATTTTTTTGAAGCTCCCCCCCACCAACCCCCCACCGGCCCACCCCCCCAAAAAAAATGTCAGAGGTGATTTTTTTTTGTTTTTTTTTCATTTCTCATCCTTGTCTTCCATTCTAGCAAACAAAAAAAATAAGTGAAAATGGCTTGGGACTGGGGTGAACAAAATATTATAACTAGCCGGGGCTCAACGGGTTAACATAATATTAAGCATTAATTGTAGTTTCTATTGGTAACAAGAAATTTAAAATCCATCAATCGGTTTTCGGGTGACAGCCTTTTAAAGTGCCGGTCCCCATATGGGGCCACATTGCTAATTTCGTTACACTTCTGGAACATTACCTAAGCAGGGTAAAGATGCTCTGGACCACTACCTTCCACTCTTGCTATTCATTTCTGCAACATTTGTGGCCTTTCCTATAACTTCTACTCTGTGGAACACCACCTCTCCTCTGCCAACCCTGGTATTCTTTTTCTCACCGAAACTCAGGTGTCTCGGAATACTGACAGCAAACCCTTCTCTGTATCCTCCTACTATCTCTATCCTCAGTTTCAAGCCAAATGTGGATGTTGCGTAACAATCTCGCTTTCTCTCATGTTCCCAACTTTGACTCTTCTGAATTCTCAACTCACTGGCTAAAGCTGTCTTGTCACTCTAAAACTAAATATTTCTGCACTGTTTATCTCCTGTAATTCTACTGACTATCCAAAATGTTTTGACAATCTAACTTCTAAAGTGGGACACTTTATATCTATCTCTCCTCTCGCAGAAACCTCCATCCTGGGAGATTTCAAGGTTCACCACCGTCAATGGCTCTCCCCTCTTTCCACTAACCAACCTGGTGAACAAGCCTACATCTTCTCTATTCTAAATGATCTAGAGCAGTTATTCCAGCAACCCACCCGTATCCCGAATAGCTTCAGAGATCGGCCTTACATTCTTGACTTATTTCTAACTTCTGCTTATACTGTAAATCTTTTCTCCCCTTTGGGCACCTCCGACCATAAACATATCTCTGTCACTTGTCCTATCTCTCCGGTATAGCCACCCGATCCGTTGCTTGTGGTACTTTGACGCTGCCGACTGGGAGGCTCTTCAGCAGTACTTCTTTGATTTCTCATGGAATGACTTTTGCTTCCGTGGCCAGGGACCCTTGGAGAGTGCTGGACGCATTACCGAGGTATTACTCTCGGGCATATAAGTGTAGATTCCATTTTCTTTCAATCAGTCTAATGCAAAAACATCTTGGTTTATTAACACTTGCTCTACTGTTGTCTGCAATAAAGAGGAAGCATTCAAATGTTACCGTCGCCTTCAAACGCAAGAATCTCATTCTTCCTATGTTTCTGCCCGGAATCAATCCAAATCTCTTCTTCGACTCGCCAAACATTCTTTCATCAAAAATAAATGCACTGAGCTATTCAACTCTAGCTCTTCCTAAGCCTTCTGGCATCTAGCCAAAAAACAATCTAACAATTTTTCTTCTCCGTCTTTCCCTCCTCTTTTCCACTCTGATGGCACTACTGTCACTTCTTCCTCTGACAAAGCTGAACTCTTTGCTAACATTTTTGCTAAAAACTCTACTTTGGATGATTCCAGTGCTATTCCACCCTCTCCACCCCCTCTCTCCTATTTATGCCTAACATCATAATCTCTTCCAAGGATGTACATTCCACCCTCTCTGGGCATAATACTAAGAAGGCGTACGGACCTGTCTGTGTTCCTCTTGCTGTACTCAAGAACTGTGCTTCCATCCTGGCTCCCTGCCTAGGCAAACTCTTCCGTCTCTGTCTCTCCTCATACGCTTTTCCTTCTTGCTGGAAGTTTGCTCTCATTCAACCTGTCCCAAAGAAGGGTGACCTCTCTCAACCCTCCAACTATCATCCAATTGCTCTCATCTCTTGCATCTCTAAAGTTTTTGAAACTATGTTTACTTCCAAATTTCTTAAAGTATTTCTCTTCTCATAATCTACTCTCAGATCGCCAGTATGGGTTCCTTAAGGGTCACTCTACTGGTGATCCTTTTTCATATTTGACTAACTCTTTGTCATCCTCGTTTCGGGAATTTGGTGAGATCTTTAATATTGCGCTAGACATATTGAAGGCCTTTGATAGAGTCTGGCACAAATCTCTAACTTCTAAGCTGAGGGGGTGGACGGCTATCGTTCACTTCCTCATCCTTTCAACTCCGGTGTTCCTTAGGGTTCTGTCGTATCTTCAATTCTCTTTCCAATATTCATACATGGTCTTCTCAATTGTACCTCCGGTCCTATCCATTCATATGCAGACGACTCTACTAGTTTAGCAACTAGTTTTCTAAAATGCCCGCACAAGCAATCCCTCAAACACAAACATAATGAAGGCATACAAAACTGATCTTCTTATCTAACTACCATTTTCAATTGGGGAAGAAAAAACCTTGTAGCCTTTAATGCTTCCATAACCCAATTTCTCCACCTATCCACCTGTCGTGAACTCCCAGAAGACTATCCCTTATTCTCCAACAATACAAAAATCAACCCTTCATTTTCTTTCAGTATTCTCTGTGTGTCTTTTTCTTCTGAACTCTCTTGGAGGGATCATATTACCACTCTGTATATTACCTTCCTTATCATTAACTCCCGTCCACTCACCGACACTCTGCAATCGCTCTCTCTTCGCTGCAATGATGCATCTCTCTCGCCATTCTATTGCTACTACAATAATCAGTGTTCCCCAGAGTGTATACCAGAGTGTATCCCCTCAGTGTATACCACCTCCTCTACATAGGGTACGTAGTACCCGTCTTGCTACACAATCCCACCCCTACTATGTACAGACAAAAGTGAAACGATACTCCCAATTTTTCTTCTATTCGACAGCTGAGCTCTGGAACTCTCTTCCTAAATCTATCTTTCCCTCATCCTGTGACTATAATGTCTTCAAATTTCATGTGTCCAGACATTTTGGATTGATCATTCCTTGATTTTGGCCCTGTCACTCTTTCAACTCTGGAGCTGGCACTTGTCACAGGCAGTTTTGTATTTTGTCTCGCTCATCCACTTAAAAAAATAATAATAATGATATATATATATATATATATATATATATATATATATATATATATATATATGTGTGTGTGTATATAACAGTATACGCAGAGATGCAGCTCATGCAGACAATACCTGTTATACAGAACCATAAACACTGTATCACCACTCTAGATATTAAACCCTGGCCAGAGATAGATGATTGGGCCCGGTAGGAGGGAGAGAGGGAGAGGGGCCTTTCTTAATTATTTATTGAGGGACGATTTATACAGTCACCCTATATTATACTCGGTTCATTAGTTAGTTAGTTAAAATAGGACTTCAGAGGCTATCAAACTTTCTGGATTATTAAGCCAGCACACTGTAGGTCAAGAATAGCGTCAGGACTGGAACCCCTTTTCGGAGAACTCCAGTCCCTTCCACTCTGTTCATCTTAAACGGTTGCACATGTGTAGCCCATTGTAGCAGATGGTCTGATACGTATTTGCAGAATACAAAAAGTACTCCATGCTAAAAATATACATGTGTTTTATTATGGAATGCTTCATTACTTAATTATACAATTCCAACAAAGTCAACAAAACATTTATATTTATCATCCTATATTTCTATCTGCAAATGTATGGATCTGTGTATATATCTACCAGTATATATACAGTATGTATTTATCTATCTATCTAAATATATATATATATATATATATATATATACGTCACCATCAATCATACTCTCTCACTATCTGTTTTTCTTTGTATTCCTCGCTCTATCTATTACTTATCTAATGTCATCTATGACTGTGTCTAACTGTCTATTTCTATATCACTATATACAAACTATAATAGTCATTACTCTATTCATCCCTTTAACCAGCCTCCCTGTTGGCTCTCACATATTAATATATCCAGTCTCTCTCTCTCTCTCTCTCTCTCTCTCTCTCTCTCTCTCTCTCTCTCTCTCTCTCTCTCTCTCTCTCTCTCTCTCTTTTAAGTTTATCTAAAAGCAGTGTATTGTTAAACCCGGGCATGAAGCATATTTCTCAGAAAAAATTAAAATTTAGTCTATCGCCCCATATTCTATCTCTCTATCTCTTTCCATCTCTCTGTATCTATCTATCTATCCATATCTCAAAAATAATAAACAAAATCCCATTAATCTGCCTTAATTATCAAACTTTCTACTTCCCTCTATCTCTCTTTAACTATCTGTTAATATATATGTCTATCTATCTATCTATCTATCATTGTATCTGTCTATCTATCTATCTTGCTATTTATTCATGTATCTATTTGGAGGGAAAGTAAGGTTCCCAAAGAAGCAATATATGAGTGATGAAACTAGATCAGGTAGTGTATTTTGATCTGGGAGGTTATTGAGTTTCCCTCTGGATAACTCGGTCAATATTACAGTAGTGCCTACCTCCTCTACAGTATTTGCCTGGCTAGTCTTTGCATGTAGGTAACGTATGTTTGCATGTTGTTTGTTTCTCTTTTTGTTTGCGTCTGCATGTGGATGTTTCTTTGGTCGTCCATACGTTTCCGTATTTCTGTGTATTATCTGCTTCGATGTCTATAATGGGTAATGGTTAGTGTTTTTTGTTTATAAAGTTATTGCGTTTTTCTATGGATATTATATAGCGCTTATCTGTAGCTCAGTTATTATGATAAGATTAATCATTGTTATCACTAACCTCTTGTATCTGAAGGATGGCTATTAGCATTCGTACTGTAAATACCCACAATTTCGTACAGGTTGCCTCGATCCACATGGTAGAATATAAGCGCGAATGTTTTTTTCTAATATATGTTGCTGGTAAGGATTTACATATTCGCCATAATTAATTGCCTAGAGCTACTGTGTATACGTATCTACTAATGTGTGTATGTGTGTGTTTTTTGTCAGTGTGTATATGTGTTTGTATAAATGTATTGCGTCTATGTATCTACTAACGTATGTCTGTGTGTGTTTTTTGTCAGTGTGTATATGTGTTTGTTTATATGTATTGTGTCTATGTATCTACTAATGTATGCCTGTGTGTTTTTTGTCAGTGTGTATATGTGTTTGTATATATGTATTGTGTCTATGTATCTACTAATGTATGTCTGTGTGTGTTTTTTGTCAGTGTGTATATATGTTTGTATAAATGTATTGTGTCTATGTATCTACTAATGTATGTATGTGTGTTTTTTGTCAGTGTGTATATATGTTTGTATAAATGTATTGTGTCTATGTATCTACTAATGTATGTATGTGTGTTTTTTGTCAGTGTGTATATGTGTTTGTATATTATGTATTGTGTCTATGTATCTACTAATGTATGTATGTGTGTTTTTTGTCAGTGTGTATATGTGTTTGTATATTATGTATTGTGTCTATGTATCTACTAATGTAGGTCTGTGTGTGTTTTTGTCAGTGTGTATATGTGTTTGGGTATATGTATTGTGTCTATGAATCTACTAATGTAGGTCTGTGTGTGTTTTTGTCAGTGTGTATATGTGTTTGGGTATATGTATTGTGTCTATGAATCTACTAATGTACGTTTGTGGTTGTGTTTTTGTCAGTGTGTATATGTGTTTGGGTATATGTATTGTGTCTATGAATCTACTAATGTACGTTTGTGGTTGTGTTTTTGTCAGTGTGTATATGTGTTTGGGTATATGTATTGTGTCTATGAATCTACTAATGTACGTTTGTGGTTGTGTTTTTGTCAGTGTGTATACAGTATATGTTTGTTTATATGTCTATATGGCGGCATAATATTATAAAATATAAACGCTTCCGAAGAGACAGGAAGTATCACTTATGCAGTATCATTAGGTCAACATATATCATATTTGCAATGTGAATTTGTGTTGATTATCTCAACTCTCTCTCTCTCTCTCTCTCTCTCTCTCCTATCACAGGCACTGTTAATTGTCCAGGACTTTCGTATATTAGAAATCAAGCTTTTAAACGAGAGTTCTTGATTGGGAGGAGTTTGCAGAAAGTTTTATATCAAATGTTCGAAGGAATCATGACCTAATTGTTTCACTCTATCCTCTTAAGCAAAATATGTCTATATATATATATATATATATATATTATATATATATATATATATATATATATTATATATATATACCGTATATATAAAATATATATATATATATATATATATATATATATATATATATGTATATTTTGCATAAGAGTATAGAATGAAAAAATCAGGTCATGCTTCCTTCAAACCTTAGAGATAACACTTTCTGAAAAACCAGCGCTGGGATGAACATCTTTATTGTGGGACATTTTGGCTTATATACAAGCCATCTTCAGCCTAATGTAAGACAAAAAGGGCCTACAGAAATATTTGCATATTCTATCTATCTATCTATTGCCTGATGCCGTGATCCCCGAAGGGGTGGCCACGAACGAACCGCCCCATGCACCTCAGGCCCCAGTCAGTCGACGCCCCTCCCCCCAACCAGCACCGCCTTCGTTCATGTACTTCCTCACTCCATCCTTCCACCTCTCATTTGGTCTACCTCTCCCTCTCTGTCCCTCCACCTCGCTCTCGTACACCCTCTTAGTCATATCTAGTTTTCCATACGTTCCATATGGCCGAACCATCTCAAGTTGTTCCGTTTCACACTTTCCAGCACATCTACCTCCACACCACACCTCCTTCTTACTTCCTCATTAGTCTGTCTATCCCTCCATGTAACTCTGCACGCAATTCTTAAGTAATTCATTTTCACTGCTCTCACTCTTGGTCTGAGTCTCTCAACCAACGTCCATGCTTCGCTTCCGTAAGTCAGTGTCGGGATTACCACACTGTCATGCAAGGACTTCTTCACTTCCATACTGACCACCCTATTTCTTGTTACTGCTTTCAGCGTTCCTACAACCCTCTTCCCCTGTTGTACCCTCTTTCGCACTTCTTCATCCATAGTCCCATCTTTACTCAACACACTGCCCAGATACTTAAAAGAGTTGACGATCTCCATAGCCTGACCGTTCAGCTTCACCTCACACTCCGTGACTTCACCCCTTTCGAAGACCATAACCTTGCTCTTCCCCGCATTTACCTTCAAATTCCGTTTTTCGCACACTGTTCCAAACTCATTTACCAGACCCTGCAACTCCCATTCATTATCACTCATCAGAATTGTGTCATCCACAAACAGCGGTATAGGTAGCTTCCACTCAATTCCCTCCCTTTTCAGCGATACACCAACATCTACTGCTCTTGATGGTATTTCTTTCATGACTCCATCCATATATACAGTAAACAACCACGGGGACATCACACATCCCTGTTTCAAACCAACATTCAGGTCAAAGAATTTGCATATTACTAATGGTTAATATTTAAAACGTGTAGCAGAATTATGATTATAGTTATAGGTGTGAACTCGAAAAGAAATAAAATAATCACACGAATCCGAGGATTAGTAAGTATTAAATTATGTACTAAAACTAGGTAGACGGCAACACGAAATATAAGTAAATTGTACGATAGGGGTGAGACAATATTGAAAACAACAACAGTGTAGACACTGGTTCGCATTAAAGTGGAAAGAGGTCGCGGAAATATCATTGTAAACACCAAGGTTTTTTTAAATGACGGAAAATGCATGTTATGTATGAAATATATTAAATTAGCATGAAAGGCAGTGAAACAATATAAGAAAGCCAATATTGTAACGTTATTTACAGTTGGAAATTGAACATTGAGAAACTTATTAAATCATTCAGAGAATCAGACAACATTACTTAGCATTAAAATATATAAAAGTGTTAAAATTTAAATTATACATTGAAATAGTACAATGGCGAGGGGGAAACTATTTAGGAAGACAATGACTAAAGTAGAGTGTGGTTAAGAAATTAGTATAGAATGTGAACATATCTAATAAGAAAATATAACTAATGGAAGAGAACCTACATAATAACACTGGAAAACATACCACAAGATACTTAGAAGCAAAGTAAGGGGGTGGCAGTCTCGTGTGTGGCCCGGGTTGGGCATAGTTATCGAAATAAAAGAGACTCAGATAAAAGGCGTGTGGTGTCGTCTACGGCTGTGTGAAGAATGGAGAAGAGCTTCAGAGTGCTCTCTTATGGCCGAATGTGAAGGTTTTGATAGAGGGTTATATATATATATATATATAAATATATATATATATATATATATATATATATATATATATATATATATACTGTATATCTATAAGGGGAAGGTGTGGCAGAGTGGTCTTGCCACTGGACTGGTAATCCAATGGACCGGGTTCGAATCCCAATATGTCAATGGGAAGATATTATTGGGATGGAATTTGTGTTGTACCTAGTTTCAGTGCATTACCACAGCACCTCTAAATGCCAAAAAAATACCCTCATTGTTCCCTGTTTAAATAGCATTGTATGAATATTCCCATATTCAAAATATGTTACAGGGGGGGCAATGCCTAGTGAGTTAATTGCTCAATAGGTGGCGTTCTGAGAGTGAGGGTCCGAGTATGGGGGATGAGACGGTGAAGTGCAGAGGCGAAGCGTCTTCAGAGATGGAGTTGCTTCGAGCCGGGGTGCTTCGCATGTCTCACTCCCTTGACTGGAACAAGACCTCACGGGCCTCACCGTGTTCAGCGGTGTAGTGTAAAGGCTCTCAGCCTATGCCCGAGAGGGAGTAGTTGGAATATAGAAGAACAATTTTTTTTTTTGATATATATACAGTACATAATTATATATATATATATATATATATATATATATATATAAAATATATATAACAAAGTATTTTTTATATATATATATACCGGTATGTATAATATATAACAAAGTATTTTTTTTCGTAATATTAATGTAAAGTTATAATTTGTTTAGGTTACCGATAAGGTTATTAAACAACTTGTGATATTTAGTATCAGTACTCTATCAAAGAAATTACAATAGTTCCATAGAGTATTATATAATCAAAGCGAGCCTGATATATTTGTCCCAGACCACATGCTTATGTCAAATACATGGACCCATGTAATTATTCCATCTCTTTTGGATAATTGGAATATGGAAAACAATAGTAATTATATACACACATTTACACTAACACCAAGATATCAAGTTAACAAGTTAATACTAGTGTCTCTCTATATTATACACAATATTAGTGTAACTATTGGTTATATTTTAACTATGATCGTTGGTGAACCAGTGAACTAAGCTGTACCGTTTATCATAATACATTTATTTAATTCCACGTCCCAACAGAATATGTGTAGCTGTGTCATTAACATAATCGGGTAATAAGGGAATTGTGCAGTACAATGCCTTCATAATAATTAATGTATGATCATTCTACAAATCATCAGTGAAATAATACTATTACTATTATCATATGGCCCCACAAGTCACTTTACTTTATTTGTCTAGCTATATTATAAATATTTTTACACTGAATAAAAAGAACATTTACATAATACAAAGATGTATTCAAGCCATGGAAGGTTCTAGACATTCTATTCTATATTATTGTTATTATAGTATTAATTATACAGGTGTTATACATTGGACTGGTTTAACCAAACCGAAAATAAACGACTGAAATAATGCAAACACAATATAGTTATTTTTGTCAAAACATTGGTGCGAGCCTGTTTTTGTCTAAAGTAAAATTAATTACATCTAGATATGTATGCAAATTGTCTACAACACGTGATAGCATTGGTCTTTTTTCTACGCAATGTGTTAAAGGATGAACTGCAATGTTAATTTTGTACAAGTAATAAAAGCTGAATACATTATACTCACTCAAACACAATAAGGAATTACGTGAGCACACAATGCATGTGCATGTACAACTAGAAACACAGTCACGTCTACATACTCTACACTTTAGCACATACTCACACTTCTCTATATATCTCTCGTGACTATCACAAGGAACCGAGAGACACCATGTTTACTGTGTTTAATTTTCTGTCAAAGTCCAGGGAATTAGATCCGTCTGTGTGACAAAGAGCATGCCAGATGAAGGCCGTTTGGGCATTACTGGTGGACAAACATCACTCTCACACTCCACACACATAATACAAACAGACACCACACACGGACATATACACACATGCAAATACATCACACACACACATGCACATACACCACACGCACACATACACACACATCACACACATACATTAACACCACATACGGACATATATACACATACACATACACCGACACCACATACGGACATATGCACATATAAACACACACTCTCTAATTGTTAAGTGGATTCACACGTACGCATTTTCCGGCACGGAAGTTACAGAATGGATCAAGAAAAACTTCACCACACGCTTCCTTCGAAACATCCAAACAAACTTCACCACACGCTTCCTTCGAAACATCCAAACAAACTTCACCACACGCTTCCTTCGAAACATCCAAACAAACTTCACCACACGCTTCCTTCGAAACATCCAAACAAAAAAACTTCACCACACGCTTCCTTCGAAACATCCAAACAAACTTCACCACACGCTTCCTTCGAAACATCCAAACAAACTTCACCACACGCTTCCTTCGAAACATCCAAACAAACTTAACCACACGCTTCCTTCGAAACATCCAAACAAACTTCACCACACGCTTCCTTCGAAACATCCAAACTAACTTCACCACACGCTTCCTTCGAAACATCCAAACAAACTTCACCACACGCTTCCTTCGAAACATCCAAACAAACTTCACCACACGCTTTCTTCGAAACATCCAAACTAACTTCACCACACGCTTCCTTCGAAACATCCAATCAAACTTCACCACACGCTTCCTTCGAAACATCCAAACAAACTTCACCACACGCTTCCTTCGAAACATCCAAACAAACTTCACCACACGCTTCCTTCGAAACATCCAAACAAATAAAGACACACCACGAGGAAAACAAACATTTGGGTGAACTGAGCTCGAGCCTCCAATTATCTTTAGGTTACCCTCAAATGTCCTTATTGGTGGTGAGGGGGTGTGAAATAATAGGCAAGCGAAAACGGGAAGGGCAATGTGAGAGGGCAAGAAAGGTGGGGGGGGGGGTTAGTGGGATGAGAGAGAAAACAAATTGATAACAAATAGATATCGGTAAATAGATAGATATGGAGATAGATACAGTAGATAGATTAATAGATAGATACATAGAGACATAGAGACAGGTAGAGTGAGTGAGTGACTGAGTGAGACAGAGAGTGAAACATTATATCAGCAAACTTGTGATATATTCCATAACGAGATCATCTAGAATCTAGATTAATAACAAAACAGTTATTGCCGCGCCCCACTTATAACAGAGCGTACATCTTCTTAAGCTGTTTTATTGTAGAACTATTTACAATAACATGCATAACGTTGCCCCAGGTAGAACAAACTTGCTAAAACTTTTACATAAAGTATTTTAGCTCTACCTTCCATTGTTATCGTGTTAGATTCAGACGCTGGCTGAATGTGTTTGTTTCCCCCGTTCAGTAACAGTTCCGTCCTTTTCATTTGATGCTGTTTTGTATCAAGAACTAAATTTGCCGAACACGAACATGAAAATATAGTGTAGTTTAAGCTGTGCAAGGCGTTCTGATATACAGTGTAGTTTAAGCTGTGCAAGGCGTTGTGATATTGCAGTTACCAATTTGTTGTAAGATTGTAAGAGGCTTTGTCTGATAGGATGGAATTTGTAACGAAAGGATAACAACAGGCAGGACTGGGGCCGGAGATAGTCTAGATTTATATTGGCTGTATAATATTATACAACTATGAGAGAGAGAGAGAGAGAGAGAGAGAGAGAGAGAGAGAGAGAGAGAGAGAGAGAGAGAGAGAGAGAGAGATAGGGGGGGGGAGAGACATCCACCACACATAGTACCTATAGCATTATTATTAGTATCAATAACTACACTACTACTATGGTGCAGATAAAAGGTTAAAGGATTGATTGGAAGTCATTATACTCTGGGTTTTTTTTCTTTCAAGCTGATGGTAAAATGCTATGTTTTCAGCTTGATTACTCCACTATTATGAAGGTTTTCAGCTTGATTACTCCACTATTATGAAGGTTTTCAGCTTGATTACTCCACTATTATGAAGGTTTTGTAGCACAAATATGTTGCTAATTATGAAAAATTGGCAATTTAGTGAAGCAGAGACATGGTCGTTTCTAATTTGTCCATTAGTTATCGAAAAATCAGTTCCTAAAGGATTCAGTTTACCTGAAATGGAACCGATTATTGTTTGTTATATGTCTTTGATATTCACCCATATAATAGTGAATAACGGTAACAAAATCATTGATAAATCCTAGAAACAAACTAATCGATTCACTGTTACTTGCACACAATGTTGATAGTATACAAGGGGTGACGTTATAATTATTTACAACAATATTGGATGTAGATAAGGTGTGTAGTATCAGAGCTAAAAACTTAAGTTATTCAAAATTGGATGGTGTACGTGGAAGATAAAAATCATGCTTGTCTGCTGAAAAATATTGCGTGCCTGTGAGAAATTAAGGCCCCTGGTGCAGGCATAATTTATGTGTGTATGTGTGTGTGTGTGTATGTGAGGAAGAGGTTTAGTGTTTGCATGGGAGGCGGAAGTGTATGTACAGTATATGTGAGCGAAGTGAAGTTAGAGTACGAAACTTTGTATGCATAGGGAATTACATGTGTGTGCGTGCGTGTGTATGCCTACAGTACACGTGCACTTGGTACTAACATGCGTGTTAACACATTACGAGCGGGTGGGTCGGTAACTTCTATTACCCGCCATGCGGGTGGTTTTACCCTAAATGGGGTTGTTTCCGTGCTCTTTTTCATGCATAAACAAGACCCAGAGCGTAATACAAGTATCTATCCCTGAAAGGGCGTAAACAGAGCTTTACAATGACACCCGAACCATCCTTCTATGACCACTGGTTCTCTTGCAACAATCGTGCAACACGAGTGCAAAAACACTAAAAATAAGGTAATTTCCTTACATAATCCCCTGTGTAGCGAGTGAGAGAGGGTGGAGGAGGGTGTAATAAAATTCAGTCGACCCATGGCGGTGGTGGCGAGTGGTCAGGAGGGAATCTATGCTCCTCGCACCGCTCAGCTCTCTCTCACAGCACATTACATGCTCAAAATTGCACTCGACATCTGTCGAGGCCCGCATATGGGCACGTTTTTTTTAACTCGGCATATGTTGCGCGCCGATGGTTAAGGGTTAATGGTGTCAGCAACGCCTTTCACCTCTTACTGAAGGACACCAAGAAGACGACTGCAATAATACTTTTGAAAGATATACTGAATGAGACTTACTGAGAGAGAGAGAGAGAGAGATAGATAGATAGATAGATAGATAGATAGATAGATAGATAGATAGATAGGTGGATGGATGGATGAATAGATAGATAGATAGATAGATACAAAACAAAAATATATATATATACTGTATATATATATATATATATATATATATATATATATATATATATATATATATATATATATATATATAAGGAGAAGCTAGCGAGATAAATAGATATACAGATATACAGTATATATATATATATATATATATATACTGTATATATATTGTTACAACCCAAAGTTTGGAGAGACTAGTGGAACTAGCTTAGTTAAAGATTTGGCCCCGAAGGAGTCTAGAGGGTGACCTTTAGGTTGAACACAAAGACTGAACTTTAGTTTAAGGGTGTTCAGTATGGATAAGTACTTTTATTAATTTAGTACTTGTATTAAGGTAAAGTCTCTTTAAGAGTAGGTCTCGTATTTTAATATTTATTACTAAGATTATATTTTAATTTAAGAGTTGTTTTCGTATTTTAATCAGATTTCAAAGTAGTCTTCTGGATCTTATAGAGGGTTAATCTTCCTCACTTCATTTAATCATTAGGGTATAAATATATATGGATAAGAAAAGAATACACAATTGTTGTTAATATAATACAATCAAATTTAAGTAATATAACAAAATCATTATGTATTATATAATTATAATTTAAAGTTATAAAACAAAATAAAACAAATACAATGGTAATTAATATTAATGCAAAATATTTAATTTGTACAAAATGAAAACAAAAAGAAAATCAAAATGAAAATATAAGTTATAGTCACGATATCTCCCGTAGTCAAACCGAAGGGGGGGTAGTTCCTGGAGCTTTAAAACAACGCTCTCTGGAAGCGATATTCCCGAGAACGTTGCACCGAGAAAGTCTAAGATAACACTGACCCCACTCATTATTCCCGCCCCGTCATTGACTACGGTAGATTTAATGTGACCAGAAAAGAAACTTCCACCCCCTGGTGTTCATGAGCAGAGATAGCATTGAACTTTAATTTGAATTACATATTTATTGAGTGAGACTTCGAAACTCTGCTCGATCAAAATGAGAGGGATAGAAGTAAGAAGGATATTGGGATGCAAAGTTTCGGGCCTCTGTTGGTTTGGTTGCTTGAAGCCCCGACC
The DNA here is from genome assembly GCA_032716605.1 of Paralithodes platypus. NCBI lineage: Eukaryota > Metazoa > Arthropoda > Malacostraca > Decapoda > Lithodidae > Paralithodes > Paralithodes platypus. Next base: position 11,153,499 of record CM064524.1, read on the forward strand.
CCGATCTCAGACTGGTTGATGCGTTTGAAGGGTGGAAGTGAACCCGTACAGTCAGAGCCTATAGGTCCGTAACACCTCCCCTCTTAAAGTCCTCGAAGGGGAGCGAAGAGGACTAGGTAGCGAGAGGAGGAATAGGCTCCGCTGTAGGTGGAAGATCTCTTGACAAGGAGTCTGCAATCCGATTGTCTACCCCACGAATATGGCGAACAATGAGATGGTACTCCTGTAACTTTAGAGCCCACGGGAGAAGTCGTTGGTTGTTGTTCTTCATCTTGTGCAGAAAAGTAAGAGAGTTGTGGTCAGTACAGATGATGGTTGGTGGATAGTGCTGAGGGAGATAACATTCGAACTTCTTCACCGCTGATACCATCGCCAAGCACTCCTTCTCCACTGTGGAATAACTCCTCTGGTGTCTCTTCAGTTTGGTGGAGAAGTACAAGACAGGATGTAGGACGCCAGTTGTCTTATCTGGTTGCAGAAGTACTGCCCCGACTCCTCTATCACTCGCATCAACCTGAAGATGGTAAGGCAATGCGGAATCAGGAGCATGAAGTACCAGGTAGGATGAAAGGAGGCACTTCAGTTGGTCAAAGGCAGCAGTACAGGTGGGAGTCCAGACAAACTTAATTTTTGGGCTTGTAAGATCTGAGAGGGGCGCTGATATGGCTGCAAAGTTCGGACAGAATCTGCGGTAGAATCCGCACATCCCTAAAAACCGCATGATGGATTTGCGGTCAGTTGGCTGGGGAAAGGTGGTGATGGTCTCCACGTTAGCTTCCTTGGGACGTGCAGTACCCTGACCCACCACATGGCCAAGTTAGGTCACTGATCCACGTCCAAAGCAGGACTTGGCTAGGTTGATGGTGAATCGAGCAGCAGCCAAGTGCTCTATCAGCCCGTCCAGTCTGGAAAGATGATCCTCCCAAGTATCTGAAATAATCACGATGTCATCTAAGTAAGTGTCTACACCTACTAAATCCTGAATAGTATATGACATGACCCTTTGAAATGTGGCAGGAGCGTTCATCATGCCAAAAGGCATGACTCTATATTGGAAGAGCCCAAAAGGAGTGGTGAAAGCCGAGATGATGTTAGCTCTATCGGTCATCCAAATTTGGTAATACCCCTTCTGCAAGTCTATGGTTGATACTACCTTAGCAGCCCCTACTTTATCTATTAGGTCATCAATTCTAGGTAGTGGATATGCATCAGGGACTGTCACTGCATTTACTTTCCTGTAATCAGTACACAGCCTACTACTACCGTCTGGTTTTGGGACTAATAAAAAGGGTGACGCCCAAGAGGTATGACTTGGTTCCACTAAGGACTTCTCCAACATAAAGTCAATTTCCTTTCTCATGATCTCTTGCTTCTGAGGGTTTAGTCTGTATGGTGATTGTTTGATAGGTCTTACTTCTGGTGAGGTCAAGATAACATCGTGATGGTGGTCCTTGCAAAAGCCAGGGACATCCAATGTGACTGAAGGGTAACTTACAAGCAATTTCCTAAGATCATCTCTACGTTTATTTTTTTATTTATTTTATTTTTGTTCTATATTCCCACTTACTTCCTCTCGGGCATAGGCTGAGAGCCTTAACATTCACCGCTTTACAATGAACAGTGAAGGCGTGATGGCGACATGTCCGACAAATATTGATCTAAGGTACATAATAGTTCGCTGTTCTTTGGGCTTCCACAAGGTGAAGGAAGATCACCAAACTCAATCACATCAGAGTCTCCTACCTTTTTCAATTCCCACGAGTCTGGTACAGAATGTGGTACAGTATTTACAGCTAGTATTGGGGTATTCTCCTCAAGCGGCCTTTCTATGTACGCCTTCATCTGGTTTAAGTGAACAATCCTTTGATCCTTCCTTCGATCAGGAGTGCGAACAACATAGTTTAGCTTGGAAAGTTTCTGAGAGACTACATATGGGCCACAAAATTTGCTTTTTAATGGACTACCAGGAATGGGCAGGAAGAGAAGGACTTTGTCTCCAGGACTAAATGTTCTACTTTCAGACTTGCGATCGTAGTGGGTTTTCATTCTTGACTGACTCTTCTCAAGGTTGGCCAGTTGACATCTGAAGTTTTATCTCATTTATGTGCTCTGCAACTGTGCGAGAAGGATGATCCGATACTTCCACAAACCAAGAATCTTTCAAGACCTTTAGAGGGCCTCTGATCTGACGACCATATAGCAACTCAGAAGGGGAGTATCCTAGTGACTCTTGAGGGCACTCTCTAACAGCAAAAAGAAGCCAGTCAATGTTGGCATCCCACTCTTTCTCAGTCTCAAAACAAAACTTTTTTATCATGGATTTCAGAGATTGATGATGGCGTTCTAGGCAACCCTGGGTCTGATGTCTGTATGCAGTGGCTATCTTCTTATCTACCTCTAACTCCCTCAGTACTGCTTTCATTAGGTTACTTGTAAAATTTGAACCCTGATCACTCTGAATTTCTTTAGGAATGCCTACTTTTGTGAACAGATGCAACAGATGGGACACAATAGTCTTAGCCTTGATATCTGTTAAAGGGAAAGCCTCAGGATACCTAGTTGCAGCACACATTACGGTAAGTAGATACTGGTTCCCTTTCTTAGTTTTGGGAAGAGGCCCTACACAATCAATTACTATTTTCTCAAAGGGCTCTGTAGTGACAGGGATAGGAGCAAGTGGAGCTTTAGGGATGGTCTCATTTGGCTTTCCTACTATCTGGCAAGTGTGACAAGACTTTACAAATTTGGTTACATCTTTGTTCATGTTAGGCCGAAAGAAATGAGCTAGGATCTTTCTGTATGTATTTCTCTGTCCCAAATGACCAGAGTTTCCGTCATGAGCTAATCCCATTACAGCAGATCTGATGGAGGTAGGGATGATTACCTGATGTACTATAGACCAAGTATCTGAGTCAGGCCTATCAGGCGGGTGAAAACTACGCATAAGGACCCCTTTGTGATAGTAGATGTTAGGGTTTTTCCCATTTATGGGTTTGTCATCAGCAATGTGCCTGAGCTTAGCAATTGAAGTGTCTGCCTCTTGAGCTTGTATGAGGTTTTCCCTAGACATGATCTGGGTGAACAAGGTATCCTGACCTGAGGGTGAGAGAGAGTCATTAGACACTGCAGCAGTTTGTGAACGGGTGACAGCGCAAACCGGGAAAATATGTGGTTTCTCCTGATCTAGCTTTGCAGTAGGACTGTGTAACATGGGTTTGTCTCTCACTATCATGTCAGGAATCATCCCATGTCCAGCCAAGTCATTTTCTAAAAGGAAAGTTACCCCCGGAATAGGAAGATCTGTATCCAAGACGGCTACTCTAACTGACCCCTGGATCAGGTCACTGCCTATCTGTATATCAGCCATGTCTGCAGTATGACCAGAGCTTAAAGATTTCAGTGTAACTTTTCCCCCAGTGTAGTGGTTCTCAACTGAAGGCAAGGCAGTCTTACACAACAAGCTTTGGGCTGATCCAGTGTCTCTTAAGATGGTAACTGGGTAAGTCTGTGGGTCATCTGGAAGAGAGACAGTTCCAGGTACCTTAAAGGCAGAAAAAGGATCAGAAGAGGCATTCTGGGTCTGTATACATGTTATAGGTGCCCCAGAAGGTTTTGTTTGTTTTTGAGGTCTTTGAGAAGTGGCAAGTGTGAGTTTGTATGCAGCAGAGGTCTTACACTTAGGATGTGTACACTGCATGATGTTATGCCCTGTCTGTTTACAATATGAGCAGAAGTCTTCAGACTTTCCTTGACTTTGAGATGGGCTTTTGGGAGCATTTGTTTGCGACATGACTTTAGACACAGGGTTATAGCTTGAGGAGAATCTCACATTTGGGGTTTTTGTCCTATCATAGCTTGGTACAACCCTATGGATTAAAGCATAGCTGTCAGCTAATTGAGCAGCCTTGGTAAGGTCATTCACTCCCTTCTCCTCTATATATACTAGCATACTGGGCGGTAACCTACGCTTCCACTCCTCTAGAACAACAAGGTTAACTAACTCTGTGAAGGTGGTGACATTTTTAGCAGCTAACCATTTTTTAAGCATCTGTAGTTTATCCATGGCAAACTCCAAAAATGTATGTTTTTCTGGCTTGATGTAGTTCCGAAAAGTTCTACGGTAATGATCAGCGGTGATAGCATAAGTATCTAATATAGCGCTCTTTACAAAGTCATAGTCATTAACGTCCTCCAGGTGATTGAAAGTTTTCTGAGCTCTTCCTACGAGTTTGGGTTGGAGAAGCCATGGCCATTCCTCTTTTGGCCATGTAAGGTGTTCAGCAGTTTTCTCAAACGTGGAGAAAGATTTCTCTGGGTCACTCTCGTCAAAGGGTGGTACTAGGGAGATGTTTTTAGGTAGTTGGAATCTTGGCTTCTGGGCTTCCATTTCAGTCTTCTGCAACTGTAATTTCTCTTCTTTGAGGCGTTTTATTTCTTCCAAGTTTTGAATTTTAGCAATTTCTACTTCTCTGTCTTTCTCTTTCTCCCGTTGTTGTGTCTCTCTATCTTTCTCTTTCTCCCGTTGTTGTGTCTCAAGTTTCAAGAGTTCTAGTTGCCGATCTTTCTCTTTCTCCTGAACCTCGTGCAGAAGCTGCTGCCGAAACTTCTCCCTTTCAAAATCTAGTCTGTCTTCTGACCACGGCTCAGGAGATGGAGAGTGTTTCCCCTGGGAGTTTTCCTGTATGGTACTCCGGGAATTTTCATCATTATCAGCCATTATCATTGAACTACTCATGGGAGTAAGTGAATCTACAGCTTCAGCAGGTAAGATTTCTCTATTTGTCAGTTCTTCTATGACTGTGTTTTTCAGGATTTCCTTAGTGTGTGAACTCCCTCTTTGTCCCAAATGACGGACAACTGTCTCTCTCGGTGCAACGTTCTCGGGAATATCGCTTCCAGAGAGCGTTGTTTCAAAGCTCGAGGAACTACCCCCCTTCGGTTTGACTACGGGAGATATCGTGACTATAACTTATATTTTAATTTTGCTTTTCTTTTTGTTTTCATTTTGTATAAATTAAATATTTTGCATTAATATTAATTACCATTGTATTTGTTTTATTTTGTTTTATAACTTTAAATTATAATTATATAATACATAATGATTTTGTTATATTACTTAAATTTGATTTTATTATATTACTAAAAATTGTGTATTCTTTTCTTATCCATATATATTTATAGCCTAATGATTAAATGAAGTGAGGAAGATTAACCCTATATAAGATCCAGAAGACTACTTTGAAATCTGATTAAAATACGAGAACAACTCTTAAATTAAAATATCATCTTAGTAATAAATATTAAAATACGAGAACTACTCTTAAAGAGACTTTACCTTAATACAAGTACTAAATTAATAAAAGTACTTATCCATACTGAACACCCTTAAACTAAAGTTCAGTCTTTGTGTTCAACCTAAAGGTCAGGTGATGGGCTGGTCTATCAGAGTGAGAACTGAGTTATCTCTGCCATACCCATAGCTTACTCTGACTGTTCCTTTTACTTATATATTTTCTAGATCTCAAGTGACGGCATCTCTTCCGTGGATTGACCTCCCAATCTACCAAGATTGGAAGCCAAAGTGTCACATTTTTCCTTTGCCCCTCAACTTTCTCTTCATAATTGCTAAGGGGCACAGGGCCTTGGGTGGGGCTTTGGTTTCCCGGGCGTTTCCTCACCCTCCCCAGCTCCCCGCCATGGAGTGGCTTCGTTCACCCAGGCTTTATTGTGGTCGGCAGGGAGGGTTCTGTGGGGGCGCTCGGTTATGGCCTTGGCCTTGCTCGGGGCCTTGGGGCTGTTCGGCCAGGCTGCTTGGGGAACAGCAACAACAACAACAACAGCCTAAAGGTCACCCTCTAGACTCCTTCGGGGCCAAATCTTTAACTAAGCTAGTTCCACTAGTCTCTCCAAACTTTGGGTTGTAGTCCCGGTCAGGCCCCCAATATGTTACAACCCAAAGTTTGGAGAGACTAATGGAACTAGCTTAGTTAAAGATTTGGCCCCGAAGGAGTCTAGAGGGTGACCTTTAGGTTGAACACAAAGACTGAACTTTAGTTTAAGGGTGTTCAGTATGGATAAGTACTTTTATTAATTTAGTACTTGTATTAAGGTAAAGTCTCTTTAAGACTAGTTCTCGTATTTTAATATTTATTACTAAGATGATATTTTAATTTAAGAGTTGTTCTCGTATTTTAATCAGATTTCAAAGTAGTCTTCTGGATCTTATATAGGGTTAATCTTCCTCACTTCATTTAATCATTAGGGTGTAAATATATATGGATAAGAAAAGAATACACAATTTTTGTTAATATAATAAAATCAATTTAAGTAATATAACAAAATCATTATGTATTATATAATTATAATTTAAAGTTATAAAACAAAATAAAACAAATACAATGGTAATTAATATTAATGCAAAATATTTAATTTATACAATATGAAAACAAAAAGAAAATCAAAATGAAAATATAAGTTATACTCAAGATATCTCCCGTAGTCAAACCGAAGGGGGGTAGTTCCTGGAGCTTTAAAACAACGCTCTCTGGAAGCGATATTCCCGAGAACGTTGCACCGAGAAAGTCTAAGATAACACTGACCCCACTCATTATTCCCGCCCCGTCATTGACTACGGTAGATTTAATGTGACCAGAAAAGAAACTTCCACCCCCCTGGTGTTCATGAGCAGAGATAGCATTGAACTTTAATTTGAATTACATATTTATTGAGTGAGACTTCGAAACTCTGCTCGATCAAAATGAGAGGGATAGAAGTAAGAAGGATATTGGGATGCGAAGTTTCGGGCCTCTGTTGGTTTGGTTGCTTGAAGCCCCGACCCCGATCTCAGACTGGTTGATGCGTTTGAAGGGTGGAAGTGAACCCGTACAGTCAGAGCCTATAGGTCCGTGACAATATATTATGTATATATATATATATATACTGTATGTATATATATATATATATGGTGAAATGACGGGGTTGGCGAAAGGAACTACAGAAGGCAATTGCAGAATTGCTAGTCTGCAACTGAGGGATCCAAAGAAGCCAAGGGGACGTAAGCTACGGAACAACAACAGAATACAGGAGCCACCCCTTTCTTCAGGAACTCCTTGTACTCTACGGAACTAGCCAACAGCAGCAAGTATGGGAAATAGCAACAACCAATCACCGCCTTGCTTTCAAACCATGCCAGCCAACCACAGGACAGCATTTCCTCCATTTCCAGACCTGCAGTATGATGAGCATATGTTTATGCAAATTTTGTAGGTAGTAGGGGTAGGCAGCCCCGCCCAGGGAAGTACTACCGCCAAGGTTTCGGGAGACTCAGGGAATAGCCTGAATTCCATTTTCTCTCCCAGGCCATGGTAGCTGGATACATATCTTTCTGCCTCACACATCAGGGGTATCAGGAAAACACTCTTTATATAACATACACACCCAACTTCACGACATTGCCCTACATCGCTATCCTCTATCCATAAAACACTACTCTTCCCACTACATATCATACATGTAACACCATACACTTACCTAATAAATATGGCAGTACAATTGTTAAGAGCAAACCTGGTGGTCCCTCAGATGTCCACCCCCGGCAGGGTTGGGTCATTGACACAGGGCCCTCCCGGTCGTCATCATGCGACTGTGTCAAGAGCATTGCAACGTCCCAAAGCTGCTCGTCGGTGCAGCTTTTTCTTTAGTAATATAAGGGGACTTCACTCTAACATCAATTCTGTACACCAATTTCTTCAAGAAGAATCCCCTACTCTCCTTTTTTTGACAGAGACTCAAGTAACATCCACATCTGACACGTCTAGATTTAATTTTCCAGGTTATCAACTGCTCCAAAATTTCAGACCTAAAGGAGGTGTATGTTGCTTCGCAAAATTCTGAAATTGCCCTGGAGGAGGTTACTAGTTTCAATTGTCCCTATTTTGATTATTCTATATGCAAATTAATTTCTGCTGGTAAATTTAAATACATATGTTGCATCTACCGTTCCCCAAATACTCCTCCAGAGCAAAGTCTTTTTGATTCTCTGTCCTCACAACTCAGTGTCCTCAACTTAAATGCTTCTTCTGAAATCACTGTGTTGGGTGATTTTAATGTCCATAATGTTGATGGACTGATGATGCTGGTCTTGAATGTGAGCTATTTGCAGACTCATTTAATCTCATTCAACTAGTCAACCAACCGACCTGTGTACCAGATAATCCATAATTCCCAGTTTCCCACCTACTGGACTTATTTTTAACAACCAATTCAGAAAATTATGATGTTACAGTGAGGTTCCCGCTTGGATCTTCTGATCACTGTCTGATACAGGCCACCTGTCTATCACCTACCACACCTTCCCACTCTGAACCTGTTTTGGTGACTAAATGGCATTACGATAGGGCAGACTGGGAGGGTCTTCAAGGTTTCTTTATTGATATTCCCTGGACATCTTTCTTTTCTAATGATGCACACTCCACCTTGAGCCACATAGAAGATTTTGTAAAAATTGGAATGGAAACTTTTATTCCTCATCAAAAGTACAGTAAAAGATTTAATTCAGCTAAATGGTTTGACCATAATTGTGCTAGAGTAACTGAACAAAAAGCAATAGCCTACAATGCATACACAAGATCAAAAACACATGAAGCCTTTAATTACTTTAGAAACATCAGCAATCATGCCAAAACTGTATTAAACCTAACTAAATCAAACTTTCTCCACAAGCAGGCAAATAAACTTCTAAATAATCCAAATGATAAAAAAATATTTTGGTCTACTCTTAACTCATTCAAATCCAATTTCACTACGGCTTCATCCATTCCACCATTAACATCTCCAACTGGCAATCTTGTAAGTGACCCACGAGGTAAAGCTAACCTTCTTGCGGATATTTTCTCCACCAACTCAACCTTAGATGAAATAAATCAAGATGTCCCTGTACTTAATTTGAATTCGCCTGAAATTCCCTCACTTAAGATCCACACCAGACATGTCAAAACTATTATGCAGAATCTCTCAGTAGATAAGGCTCCTGGTCCAGATGAAATTCCTCCAATAGTACTTAAGAATTGCACCTTGGTCCTCGCTCCTGTATTGGCAAATTGTTTCCGTCTGTGTACTCATGCCTCATGCTTCCCAGTACCCTGGAAAGAAGCAAACATCCATCCAGTTCCTAAAAAAGGTGCCTCTTCAGATCCATCAAACTACAGACCAATAGCTATAACTTCCACTTTTGGTAAAATCTTTGAAATTATATTAAATAATCACATAATTAAGCATCTTGAGAATAATAAATTAATCAGTGATAGGCAATATGGTTTTAGACTATGTCGATCAACTGCAGACATTCTTTGCCTTCTTACGCATCAAATCAACCAAGCTACAGAACAACATGGTGAAACACATACAATAGCACTGGATATATCAAAGGCATTTGATAGAGTCTGGCATCAATCCTTATTGTCGAAGATGTCACACTACGGCCTTGCATCATTAGTTCCACTACTTTCTTCTTATCTTCATAACAGAAAAATATGTGTAATGGTAGATGGCCTTTATTCTCAATTTCACTCAATAAATGCTGGTGTTCCCCAGGGATCAGTTTTGGCCCCAACTCTGTTCCTCATTCATATCAATGATCTCATATCTATCACTCATAATCCAATACACTCCTATGCAGATGACTCCACACTCCACAGTTCCTTCACATTTACCAATTCTTTCACCCAACCTGATCTTATAAATTAAAAAATAAACACTGCAATTTCTCTGAACCAGGACATTTCTAGAATTAATGAATGGGGACAAAAGAATCTAGTTTCTTTTAATGCACAGAAAACCAAGTACATTCAATTTTCTAACCGACAGAATCTCACTGACTCCCATATATTTTTTAATGATGTAAATATTCCCACTTCCCCTAGTATTGACATTCTCGGTGTAACATTAACTACTAACTTGAGCTGGACACATTATGTTAGAGGCATTGCTAAGAATGCCTCTAAAAAACTGGGACTTCTGTACAGAGTTCGAGAATTCTTCACTGACGAGCAGTTGGCCGTAATATATAAAAGTCATGTGCGTTCTCAGATGGATTACTGTTCACCTCTGTGGGGTGGAAGTGGAGTGGTTGCATTGAGGCAGTTGGACAAAATTCAAAATAAAGCTATTAGATTAATCAATAACCCTGCAATCACACAGGATCTTCCTACATTATCCATACGAAGAAACGTTGCATCTCTTGCATTATTCTACAGATATTTTCACAGCAATTGTTCCGAGGAACTTGCTTCAATTGTGCCGCCTCTCCACATCTTTCCCCGTATAACTAGGGCAGCTGAGAGCACCCATGAATTTACACTTTCTCCTCCACAATGCAGAACTTCTGCTTATCAGAATTAATTTATCCCCAGAGCTACTACTCTTTGGAATTCACTTCCCTCGAATTGCTTTCCACAAACTTACAATCTACAAATGTTTAAATCCAGTTGTTACAAACAATTTATGAAAGGAGGATGCCTTTAGGCACATGGACCTTTTTGTTTTATCTGTGTTTTTCCTTCCTCCGTTCATTGTCTCTTGAAAAAAAAAAAAAAAAAAATGCACATCAACGCCCCAAAACCTATATGCATAAATGGACGTAAACAGGAGCACCAACTACGACGAACCTGAAGATGTAAGAACCTCAGGACAACCACCAATACTAGGCGAGCAATAACCAAGTTCGCCTAAGTACTTAGATGGTGGTGTAATCAGTACAAGTATGATTTCCCTATTACTAAGCTAAATAACTACTATATAAGTTTTAATTATAATACATATGAGGTAAACAACAATGTAAATATTACCCATCGATGTCTAGAATAAGTATTAAACCTCACAACTCCATCACAACAAATTCCCAATACCCCTATTGCCTTGAGCACATGTAAAAGAGTGTCAAGAAATAAGTCACATATCACCTCAAAGAATTAGTAGAAAAGTATGCAAACCTCAACTATGGTACTGTCCTAAAACCTGAAAGGGAACAGAACAGCTAATCACAGTGGTAGTTTGTACCAACCTGCCCCTGCCCGGAGAGTGTACTAGACCTGGAGTACCCCCTGAAGTCTGGAACCTGAAGTCCTGCTCGAGTGACGCCCTACACCCCTGAGGTGCTGCTCAACGGACCTACGATCTACGTCGGCCAGGCTTGCTCTCTCTCTACCTTCCAACATTACCCCAAGTGTCCCTGTGTATCTTATGTTGTGTTTATTGTTGTCGATGTATAGGTAAAATATGTGAATTGTGTAGTGAATACTTCTAATTAGATCTGTGCCCAAGATTCTTAATTTGCATACGTGTTAATCCTTCTGAATCTTACACTAACTCTTTTCTAGATCTGTGTCTAAGATCTAACTTTTATCTTAACACTCTCGCATCCGGCTTAGTTTTTCAGTTGAAAACGGTAAAGCCTCTGTCACACTATGCCGATTTAAGTGCCGACGCTCCACGACTTAAGGGTCGGGAGCAGGTCTTTGCCTACATCGCCGCGCGACGTGGGTGGGCGCCTACTCAAGAGAGCCGTCGGGAGAAGACGTCAGGGGCCTCAGGAAAAGTTCGACATGCACAACTCTCATGAGTTGAGTCGGCGGCTAGTAAATTGACGAGACGGGGACGGTAGGCGGGTGGCGTTGGGTGGCGTCCAGTAGGCGTCAGACGGTACAAGGGCGTCGATCTGTCTGCGTCAGACGCCGCTTATAAGGTAGGTCGCCTTCAGGCAGCAATCCGGTAATGCCCAGGCGCCGTCATAGGGGAGGGCATACCGTGAGTCCGCGACCTGGCAATGTCGCACGGGACATCGTTGATAGAGGGTTTCAGGGGTATTTTTTTTAAGCTTGATGGAGGTCTAGCGAGGAAACTAAAAAATAAATGAATATATAAATAAATAGACCCCAAAAATAACCACTCTCCCCTTAATCCGATCCCATCAACGAGTGACTATCTATAAACCCTTTCAATGTTGGTGACGTCTGTTTTGCCTTAGTTCTGCCCTACTTAGACGATTTTATTCAGCTTAAGAACGGTCTATGGGAGTTAATAGATATAAATGAGAGGAATGGTCTTGTGATTGCTACAAGCCCTTTGTAAGCATAATACAAAAACCTAATAGTTGCCAGACTATAACGAGAAAGACGTCACCGGTACTGAAAGCTACTGAAAGCGTTAACTATAGATGGCCTTGTTTTACCAGTTACTCAAAAAAAAAACTTAAGTAAGGTGAGATGGGCGTATTTATTTGCTCATTTATGGATCTTTATAATATGTTTTTAGTTTCCTCCCTAGATCTCAAGCTTACCCCCCCCCCTCACCCACACACACACACACACACACACACACACACACACACAAACGTCGCCTCCGACAGACCGGTTTGCCTCGGCCGGGGTCAAATGTGACAGGGTAGCTGTCCATCGCCGCCGTAGTACCTATAGGCGCCGCCCTACCTCCTATATTCGCCGCTCGTCAGGAGCATTGTCGCCAACCAGTTTGCACGCTACGGCGCATGATGCCGCCCCGGCGGCGTCATATATCTTCCTTAGGTCTTGTATGGTTGCCGCTCGACCCCTTCCAGTTGCCGTCAGGTGGCGTGCCCATCCATTTCCAGTTGCCGTCAGGCGGCGTGCCCATCCATAGTGCCCGCCAAGGGCGTCCCGTCCCTCCATTACCCAGGATGCTCGGCAGTAGTCTCCCCCTTGTATCGCCACTTCTTAAGTCGTGGAGCGTAGGCACTTAAATCAGCATAGTGTGACAGAGGCTTTAGACGTTTTATAATTTGCCCGGAAATATTCCGGCCAGGCGAGTTTTCGAAACCTTGTGTTTTTCTGTATTTCCATCCACCAGAATGCTGTTTATTGTGATGTATCATATGTCAATGAAAAGAGGAATAACTATACTACATTATAAACAAAATAAATTGCAATATGAAATTGTAAACGACTCCGGAATAAAAGTATTTCCCGGGCAATTGTCTTCACACAGTCCTATCTCGAAATTGTGTTTGATGACCATATATTTTTATTTGCTCAAATAATAGTATTTTTTTCTGCCCTTTCCAAATCTGAAAACAGAAATTGTCTATCTTCAATAGTTCTCAAGCAGTGACCGAAAACAAAATAAGTATGACTTTGCATGATATGGTTTATAACATGTTCGAATTATTTCGTTGTTACGATGTCTATGATTTTCAGTTTAGGCTGTATGCATACGGCAGATAATGCTGAAGAGAATCAAACAAACTAGAAGTTCCTACGACAAATACTCTTTTCTCTATGAATATTTGAAATGAAGAGCCAAAATGCGAATATTTACGCTTCACTCGTCTGTTCCGCCGACGCTAGCCGGGTTCCGAGCTGTTCCCCACCTCGGCGTTGCTTTACTTGCTCGGAAGCGTATATAACTGTTTATATCACCATAATCGGAAAATTGTGCCCTCTCTAATGGTGAAAACTAAAATAATATAGCGTAATTGGTTCGCGAGCTATGCGCAATTGTTTCCATGCAATATTATTGTTATGTCAATATATGAGAATGTTTATTCAGTTGTATATCTTTTCCACAATATACAACACTTTTATCATTTTCCTTGCCAATAATTCTATAATGTTCATAGAACACGTGTCAGTCAGAACGTTGTCAATTTTACTTACCTGGTAGGGCCACACATCTATATGCAAGGTGTCAAAAAATTAATGGTATATATATATATATATATATATATATATATATATATATATATATACAAGGTGTCAAACCAGAGAAATATGCGCAGATTTTCAAGCCACCCAATGAGGTACTGTAATTGTCTCGTTATTTCTTTTAGAGTGATTTCCCCAGGAGGCCTATATCCACTTTGATGATTAAGGTGGGTGAATGAAGGTGGGTGAATGAAGAAGAGAAATGGAGAAGAGAAATGAATGAATGAATGAATCAATGAATGAATGATTGCACACAAACAAAAAAAAATATATATATATATACCGTATATATATATGTACTGTATATAATAATAAAATATAAATATAAATAAAAGAAAATAAATTAAAAGAATAATAAATCAAATAAATAAAAATATAAATATAATACAAAATAAAATAATAATACAAATACTCGATTATGGGCCTTGGCCTTGCTAGGGACCTTGGGGCTGTTCCGCTAGACACCCTGGGGAACAGGAAAAAAAATATATATATACAGTATATATATACAGTATATATATATATATATATATATATATATATATATATATATATATATAAATATATATATATATATATATATAGCCTATATATATATACATACAAAAATTTAATTACAATATATATAAAAGAAAATAAATTAAAACAATAATAAATCAAATAAATAAAAATATAAATAAAATAAAAATAACATTATAATACAAATACTCGATTATGAGCCTTGGCCTTGCTCGGGACCTTGGGGCTGTTATATATATATATAAAATATATATATAATATATATAATATACATATGCATATACTGTAATATAGCTAAAATTCCATAGAGTACACACCATACTTCCTGTAAGCTTCCTGTAAGCATTCCTGTGACATCGTCGTGATTTTATAATATATTTATTTCATAGGCAGTATTTCTTGATAAATATATTTGTGTTTCAAGCAAAAAATAGTGTAAAATCATCAATGATACCTAGACAAAACTGCATCAATACTCAAGGGGTTAACCAAGATTCACTCCCCTCAGTCACCAAAAGTCACAAGTAACATTTTATATACATATATAATTCAAATTATTCACTAAACACTTTCACTGGGTAGATGAGATAATCCATAATTGCCTGCCTATCGCTAGGCATGGTGGGCCAGAGGGAGGGAGCCAAGAATTTAAAGGGCCGGGACCCTGCCTCACAGTCTAGGGCCAGAAGACTACTGAGTTAACAAAGGACCGGGCTCCTCAGAGAGGGACGCTATGGAGTTGCTAGATACTTCCTTTTGTAACTTACTGATGCCTAACTTACCAGTCCAAATTGCGTCAAAATCACGTCATAAACTTTTTTGGGGCGAATGTTTCTAACTTACAGGTGGCATTATGACGCTATTGCATCATACGGTCACTCTTGGGCTAGTGTCATTATGACGCGATCGCGTCGTAGGAATGCGAGAGGGTTAATTAACTCCTTCAGACATATTATGTTCCAGTAAGTCCACGGAGGTGGGAGCCCGGTATCATTGCCACTGCACCACACAACTGTCAAAACCACACTGCTGACCGTTAGAATTGTCGGAGAAACCTGGGGTTGCCACCAACCGACAGATTTTCATCTAACTTACCGGACTTACTGAGCTCCATATGACGCTAGAGCATCCACCTTGGATGATTCCGGTGCTATTCCTCCCTCTCCGCCCTCCTCTCTCTTACTTATGCCTAATATCCTAATCTCTTCTAAAGATGTACTTTCTACCCTCTCTGGGCTTAACACTAATAAGGTGTACGGTCCGGACGGTGTTCCTCCTGTTGTTCTCAAAAACTGTGCTTCCGTGCTGACTCCCTGCCTAGGCAAACTCTTTCGTCTCTGTCTATCCTCTAACGTCTTCCCTTCATGCTGGAAGTTTGCTCACATTCAACCTGTCCCAAAGAAGGGTGACCGCTCTCAACCCTCCAACTATCGTCCAATTGCTCTTATCTCTTGTCCTTCTAAAGTTTTTGAAACTATTCTTGCTTCCAAATTTCTTAAGCATTTCTCTTCTCATAATCTGCTCTCAGATCACCAGTATGACTTCCTTAAGGGTCGCTCTACTGGTGATCTTCTTTCATATCTTACTAACTCTTGGTCATCCTCCTTCCGGGACTTCGGTGAGACTTTTTCTATTGCACTAGACATATCGAAAGCCTTCGATAGAGTCTGGCATAAATCTTTAATTTCTAAACTACCCTCCTTCGGTTTCTATCCCTCCATCTGTGCCTTTGTCTCTAATTTCCTTTCCGGCCGTTCCATAGCCGCGGTTGTGGACGGCCATTGTTCACTTCCTCACCCTATAAACTCCGGTGTTCCTCAGGGCTCTGTCCTATCTCCTATTCTCTTTCTAATTTTTATAAATGATCTCCTTAACTGTACCTTAATTCCCATCCATTCATACGCAGACGACTCAACCTTACACTACTCCATTAGTTTTTCAGAACGCCCCAGCCAGCAATCCCTCAACGACAAACGTAATGAAGCCATAGAACTCTTAAATTCTGATCTAAATACTATTTCCAATTGGGGCAGAGAAAACCTTGTTAACTTTAATGCTTCCAAAACCCAATTTCTCCATCTATCTACCCGTCAGGATCTCCCAGCGGACTATCCCTTATTCTTCAACAATACAAAAATCAACCCTTCATCTTCTCTCAATATTCTTGGTGTCTCTTTTTCTTCTGCTCTCATTTGGAAGGGCCATATTACCAGTCTTGCTAAGGCAGCCTCCCAGAAGCTGGGTGTGCTCAACCGCCTTAGGTTTTTTTTTCTCCCATGCACAGCTTCTTGCTCTGTACAGGGGCATAGTGCGCCCTTGTATTGAGTATTGTTCACATGTGTGGGGAGGTTCCTCTCACACCGCTCTCCTAGACAAAGTTGAAAGGAAGGCCTTTCGTATCATTAACTCCTGTCCACTCACCAACTCTCTGTAATCTCTCTCTCTCCGCCGCAATGTTGCATCTCTCTCGCTATTCTATCGCTACTATAATAATCAGTGTTCCTCAGAGCTATCCCAGTGCATACCACCTCCTTTACGTAGGGCACGTGGTACCCGTCTTGCAACTCAATCCCACCCCTACTCTGTGCAACTCTCCAACCCAAGAGTGAAACATTACTCTCAAACTTTCTTCTACTCAACAGCTGAGCTCTGGAACTCTCTCCCAGAATCAGTCTTTCCCTCTTCCTATGACTTAAATTGCTTCAAACTCCGTGTGTCCAGGCATTTTGGCTCGAACGTCCCTTGATTTTGGCCCTGTCACTCTTTCAACTATGGGGGAGGCACTCGCTATAGGCAGTTATGCCTTTTGCCTCCCTCAATCACATAGAAAAAAAAAATAAAATAAAATAAAATATAACTTATTAGAGAGCTATGTAGATAAGTCCATATGACGCTCTAGCGTCATATGAGCTTTTTGGCATAACTTCCATATGACGCTCTAGCGTCATATGAGTCTGAAGGAGTTAATATCCTCTAGAACGTCCTACGCATGCGTTGTATAATTGTGTAAATTGATTCTCCTTGCCACGTACTCCCAGATTTTCCTATTTTATGTATTCTTTTATGTATGTTACAAGTTGATGTCAAAGTGTATTTCGTGTTTTAATTTCCCTTCCTAATTCATAACTTATTACCTAGAACCTACGCTCATTTTCATAATTAATTTATCTCAGTCTCCGCGTTGAGAAGTGTTTTTATCATATATACATATTTACTTCCCGAGCCCCCCCAGCTTAGGTTCGATTACTTAATCGCTATTGTAATTATTATATGAATTAGTATTGACGTTCATTTGATTACTGATGTAGGTAATTTTGATTCTTCATGTCTAAGAATTCTAGCATTGCATAGATTCTGTTATCTAATTATTCATCATATTAAATACACCGCTTATTCAGGTGTATTCATATTAAGACTCTGTTAACTGTTCAGACATCTTGGATATACTAGCTTGAATATTTCCTTAGTACAACTTCGTCTTGTGCGTTATTCTCCTTTATAATTAATATTGTGTTAATTATTATCATACGCTATGAATATATAAGCGTTTCCAGAACATCAGTTAACTAAGTTCATTCGGTTAATTATAATCTGATCTTAAATACAATTAATATATATTCTTCTATAGTTGATTCATAATTGTATATTAAATATTACATCTGAATTCCTCGACCAAGTTCGTTATTATTACATACGATCGTTTGAAGTGAATATAGGATTCAAATCATAATTTACATAAATTAAGTTACGCGTATAAGAAATTGTGAAAAGAATTAAATAATACATTGCCACCAATTTCATCGTCATATCACTGAAACTCAGTTCCTACTTACACAAACTAGAATTGTATTTTCCAATCCCGCAGTCCAAATATATGACCCAACACGCTAGCTAATGAAAAGGTCGCACTACCTATAAACGCGTCTACCTAGCTAGCACGCGCACCACCTCCCGTATGACTCACTCGCATTGCCTGTGTACTTGTTTAAACTCTCAATTCCCCCATTCTCTCTTGCATCGAGATTGTAATCTAGTAACCATATTGTTGATTTACTCACGGAACACACTCAACTCACATCATTATTATTATTAAGGGTTAATACTATAAGTCACGTGTTATGATTTAGTTGCATATTACTTACCTTATTTAAAACCACAGTTGAAGAATTACTGATCTCCATTTATGATCTACTCTTTGTATGTATTCTATTTATTGCCTGATATTTCTCATAATTATCAAGTTAATGCTTCATCCTGAATTACAAATATATATTCGTGAATTGGGAATTGAAATGATTATGCTACGAGCTTCTAAACCTCAAGCTAAGAAATACCTTGAATAAACTTGTGTATAATTAATATGTGTGTTGTTACTGAGTTTTGTAGTACCTAGTTGAATACCTAATTGTGATATTAAGAACGTGTTAGGTGTGACCCTGTTGGGCTTATTTACGGTCTATAAGTCCAGATCTGGATTTTAATAAAGACTATATCACGAGCTTTAAATATTATAGCCCGACATATATATATATATATATATATATATATATATATATATATATTTGTTCTATCTATATATATATATAGATATCTATCTATATCTCTCTCTCTCTCTCCTCCTCTCTCACTCTCACTCTCTCTCTCTCAGTAAGTCTCATTCAGTATATCTTTCAAAAGTATTATTGCAGTCATCTACTTGGTGTCCTTCAGTACAAAGAAGTACAAAGGAGTACAAAGGAAATCAAGCAACAACATATCTATTGACCCTTCTAGGTTGCTTGTCCTCCAAAACACTGAGGATCAAGTGTCCAAACAGTGGTTTAGAGAGGATAAGAGAACATTGGAAAGGGAATTACTGCCCTGGAACTAATGTCCGTGGCAGGATTAGGAAGTTAGTAGAGGACAGATGGGTTAGTAACTGAGGAGAGGAAAAATAAAGTTATTCATTTACAAACGCAGTCAGTCGCGGGTTTGATGCGAGATATTTGTCTAGGCGGAGTTTAAATGAATCAACGGTGATGCAGTCTATAACGTTTCGGGGAAGCCCATTCCACAAGTTGACAACTTGATTGAAGAAGAAATTCTTAGATTCGTGCGAGTTAAAAGATTTACCAATAATTTTGCAACCGTTTCCCCGCGTGTAATTAGATTGGTCGATAGTGAAGTACTTACTACAGTTCATATTGTCGATGCCTTTGATGATTTTGAACACTTGAATTAAGTCACCTCTTAATCTGCGCTGGGTTAAAGGAAATAGATTTAATTTTCTAAGACGCTCTTCGTATGGTTTGTTCTTTAGGCTAGGTATCATTTTGGTAACTCTACGTTGAACTCGTTCTAGCTTGTTTCTTGTTATTTTCAGTAATAAGGGCACCAGGATTGAACGCAGTACTCCAGAAGAGGGCGGACTAAGGAATTGTAAAGGGTTAGGATAACTTCTTTGGATTTATGCTCAAATGACCTGCCTATATAGCCAATTATTTTGTTTGCCTTCTTAACAACTTCTGAACATTGTTGACTCGGTTTTAGGTAACTCGATATTGTTACTCCCAGATCGGTTTCTCTGTTTACATTCTTAAGCTGAGTGCCATTCATCGAATAGTTTGCTTTCTCATTTAGGTATCCGATATGTAGTACTTTACATTTATCCGCATTGAAACTCATTTGACAAATTTGGGCCCAACATGACAATTTATCTAGATTGTGTTGCATATCGTCAACTTGTTCTTTTGAGAGTACGCTATTTGCAATTTTTGTATCGTCAGCAAATTTTGAGATTGTACAGGTGAGACCCTCATCTATGTCGTTGATGTAAATTAGAAAGAGAATTGGTCCTAGTACCGATCCCTGGGGTACCCCGCTACTTACATTGGTCCATTTAGATGCCTTACCGTTTATGACTACTCTTTGCTTTCTGTTGCTGAGCCAATTTTCTATCCATTTCAACACACCGTCTTGTATTTCATGCGCTTTTAGTTTTAGCAGTAAACGTTTGTGGGGAACTTTGTCAAAGGCCTTTTGAAAATCAAGGTATATAATATCTACAGCTTTACTCTCATCGTAGAGGTTGAGGATATCGTGGAAGAAGTCTAAGAGGTTTGTTAAACAGGAACGTTTTTTACGAAAGCCGTGTTGAGTATCTTTAGGTATGTTATTTTCCTCTAAGTGATTTACGAGTCTGTCTCGTATGACCGTTGCTAGCATTTTACATACAACTGAGGTTAAGCTAATTGGACGATAGTTACTGGGTTAGGATTTGCTGCCTTTTTTGAATATCGGTGTTACGTTGGCTAGCTTCCACTGATCAGGCATAGATCCAGACTGCAAGGATTTATTGAATAGTAACGTCAGTGGTTTGGAGAGCTCATCCTTAGCTTCCTTTAGAACTCTAGGCGAGATTGTATCAGGTCCAGGTGTTTTATTTACCTTGAGTTTATCTAAAGAATTCAATACTTCTCTCTCTGTAATGGTGATATTGCTTAGACCATCTGAATTATCAATCTGAATCGGCGATGGTGTAGGAATATCACTGAGGTCTTATGTTGTAAAAACTGATGCAAAGAAGGTATTGAGGGCATTACTCATTTGTACTTCGTCTTTGGTGTATTCTCCATTTTCATTGACTAACGGTCCAACAGTTGAAGTAACTACTTTTTTCTTTCTGATATAACTATAGAATTCTTTCGGGTTTGTTTTATTTTGAATCGCAATATGTAACTCTAAGGTCTTTTTACTTTGCTTAATTAACTTTTTGGCTTTGCGTCGTAGCTCTACAAATTTCACCCGTTCTTCGTCATTTTGTGACGATTTTAATCTATCATTAGCCAATTTTTTAGCAAGCAGGCAGTTTGAAATATCTTTATTCCACCCACCATTTGGGCTTATTATTATGGCCTGGACGCCGTATTTTCGATGGTATGCAGTCTTGCACTGCTTTTAGGTAAGTGGTTTCGAATAACTTCCAAGATGTATTTATGTCGTTATTGTTAATTAAAAAGCTCCAGTCAGTTTCTTTAAACATAGCTCTAAGTTTATCGAAGTTTGCTTTCTTGAAATTAGGGACTTTTTTATGCTACTATTTGGTTCGTTACTAGTAAACTTTAAAGTGAAAGTTATTGTACGATGGTCGCTGTTACTGAATTCATCACCAACATTCAAATTCTCTATCAATTCTTCTTTTGTTGCAAGTACAATGTCAAGAACGTTATTACCACGGGTCGGCGTTCGAACAAATTGATAAAGCGAACTCTCTTGCAAGTTCGTATACAAGTCATGTCCGGAGTGTGAAGTAAGAGTATCGCCCCACTTGGTCACAGGTAACTTAAAGTCGCCCAAAATTATGGTATCTTGTGAGTTCATTACATCTGCAATTTGTTCGTAAATTTCTCGGTCAGTTTGCACTGATTGAGCTGGAGGTCTGTATATTAAGGAGGTCTGTATATTATTTTTGTACCTTTATTATTCTTTATTAGCACAAAAGATGTGTCGACGTTCACAATTTGAGGTTTTTGACAAGAGGGTAGGGTTAAGACTCTCTTTGATATAAAGTAAAACGCCACCTCCATTTCGATTTATTCGGCTTTTCTCAAACATTACATAACCGGGAAGTGAATACTCTGCTAAAAAGTCTCTTATCTTCTGTATTGAGCCAAGATTCTGTTATGCCAATCACATCATAATGTTCTGTAAACACTACCTCCTCTAAATCTGAAAATGTATTGCGTATGCTACGAGCGTTTGCATAGAAAACCTTTAAATTTGTTATTTTAGAACTCACAGAACGCTCTTTAATAATAATTTTGGTTCTTGTCAGATCTACATTTATGTTCATGGCTGTCCTCTGTCCTCGCTGTCTTCGGTCCTTATCGCTGGTGGTCCTCGGTTGCTTCTGTTTTTTGCTTGGCGTTGGATGATTTATGTCACTGCTGCTTCTTCTCGGATGGCGTTTTTTTATCCATGGCTGCAGACTGCTTCGTGTAGGAGACGACCCATGCGTGCTGAACCCACAGGGTTTAGATGAGTGCCATCCTTGCGGAACAGAGTAGGCTGGTTGTAGAAGTTGTCCCAGAGATTGATGAATTCAACTTCTTCCCTCAGACAAAAATATTTTAGGCGGCTATTTGTGCTGAAGGCCTTGTCGTAGAATTTGTCAGGTGCGTCGATCTTGGGGAGAATGCCTGAGATGATGATATTCCTTGACTTGTTTTTGTAGTGCTGGATCATCTTGCGATATTTCTCCATCAACTCTTCGGATCTGGTGCGCATGATGTCATTTGAACCAGCATGGATTACAAAAAGGGTATTTTCATTTGCATCCTTTGTGGTATCTTTCAATGCTTCCACAATGTCGTCCAGTCCAGCTCCTGGGATGCAAAATCTTTTTCGTCGATTTGGGACTCTGTCGCAGAACTCTTCGACCTGTCCTCGTAGGATGGAATGCCCAACGAGCCTGGTCTCTTCTGGTTCGTCGTCCATCTCTACCAATATCTCAAATCTGTTTGACATTGTGACTGGTAGATGAGACCTATTCTGCGTTGGCCGTGCACTGTTCCTCACTGGTGTAAATCCGGAAACCTGTGGTGGCGGGACTCTGTGTACAGGTCGGGGAGAGGAGTGGTTAGAATGGGGCGAGGGGTTGGTACTGTTCGTGCTAGCAGGCTTCTTGCACAAGGAGTGGGGGAGAGACTAAGGTGAACAGGGCGGCTGTCCTGGTTTGATGTCGGCTCAGGTTCGTCAGAAGATGCTGCAGTGGCTACTGCAGGTGTTGGATTGTTGGCAGATGACGATGGGGCGGTGGTGGATGTTGGAGTTGAAACAATTGGAGTTAGTGATACTCCAACGTTGAGTGTTACAAACTCTTGGAGTGATTCCAGCTTCCTGGTGAGGGCGTTGATCTTGTTGTTGGCTTCATCCAATTTTGCTGTCAAATCCTCTCGTTGCTGGCAGAGTCGGCAGACTTGTGGATCGGCAGGAGCAAACATGGAAGCACCAAACCTACCGGCGCAGTTCGTACAGGCACGAGGCATGGTGACGATCACTTTCTTCAGATCACTTCACTCACTTAAAAACACTTAACTCACTTTAAAAACACTAAACTCACTTTAAAAACACTTATCTCACTTTAAAAACACTTCACTCCCTTCAGGTCGCTTCACTTACTTAAATAGGCCTAACCGAAAACAAAAATGTTGAAATACGCACAAATAGGTTATCAGCGGTGATAGCCTAACCAAAATTTAAAACAAAACAAAATTAAATTTGAATACGCAGTGATAGCCGAACCGAAAACAATTTTATTTTTATTTAAACCGAAATAGGCCACCAGGGGTGGCCTATCCTAACCGAAAACAAAAATTATGAAAGAGGGGAGTAAGAGGGGAGAGGCGGTGCTGATACCATTAACATGCATGTTAGTACCAAGTGCACGTGTACTGTAGGCATACACACGCACGCACACACATGTAATTTCCTATGCATACAAAATTTCGTACTCTAACTTCACTTCGCTCACATTTACTGTACATACACTTCCGCCTCCCATGCAAACACTAAACCTCTTCCTCACATACACACAAAACAAACATACACACACAGGCGCGCACACGCGCACGGAAATTATGCCTCCACCACGGGCCTTAATTTCTCACAGGCACGCAAGATTTTTCAGCAGACAAGCATATTTTCAGGATCAGAAATATACAAATGAAACTCCCTCCAGGCCCACCGGTACAATTAACAATGACATTACTATAGAGTGGAGGCTGGACAAACACACAAATTGACTTCTCTGTTTTTCGTTTATATTAAGGCTACCTATACCTCCGTCCCTACCTATACAGTATACCCACCAACATCCCTACCTACCTACCTCACTCCCTCCATCATTCTTTTTCTCTCTCTCTCTCTGGTGGGTAACCTAATAAATGGACCCATGGGAGGAATACATTAGGTCACTTATTGGTGAGGGAATATGGCGATATATTTACATAGATACACTGACCACACAGACCTCGCGATCCCAGCGAGATGGTCAGAACTTAATTATAATGGAGATTGCTATCCCAAGAGTAAGGAACAGTGGCATGAAAGGATAGCAAAGAAGAAGGCTCTCTCCGCACCCACCATTCCCTCCGACATTTGCCGTACATGAAGACAGTTGGAAGTGAATAGCCTTGCAAATCTTGGAAACCGCCTGAAGGAATTTATAGAAAGTTATAAATGGAAATGAAATTGCATGCACACCTTCGCCTGTAGTAAAATATATATACCGGTACATATATATATATATATATATATATATTTTTTTTTTTCCTCAATTAGCTCTCTTCAACTGGAACCAGTGTTCATTACTACCACATCGTTCTATTATTGGATATTACCTACACCATCCCTATTGTTCTGTGGTACGAGTCTAGACTTGTTTTAAATGCATCTAATGAGACACAATCTATTACTTTATTTAGGAGCTTATTCCACTTGCTAATTATACTGAGAGTGAAGTTTTTTTGTTTTATCCAGGTTTGCTTTCTTGCCTATTAATTTTAACTTGTTTCCTCTTGTAGAACTCTCTTTGGCTATCTTAAATAGTTTATCAGGGTTAATGTTACTGAATCCTTTAAAATCTTAATACACTCAATCAGTTGTCCTCTTATCCTCTGTTTCTTAAGTTAAAATAGATCCTGTTTCTTAAGTTAAAATAGATCGAGTTATCTTAGTCTTTCAATATATGGTTTATTTCTTAGAGAAGGGATCAATTTTGTTGCTCTTCCCTGTACAGATTCCAGCTTTACAATGTCCTTTATGAGGTAGGGAGACCAGAACTTCACAGTGTATCCTAGATGTGGTCTCACTATACTTATATATAACGACATAACTATGTCTCTGCTGTGATAATGAACATTTCTTCTGATTAAGCCTTATGTTCTGATTGCTTTGTTAGCTGCTGCCGTGCATTGGTTCACATATTTTAGGTTTTCATTTATAAGCACTCCTAATTCTTTGACCTGTGTTACGCTATTAACTTAGTCCCTGTTCATGTAATATTCATATTTATTGTTTTTAGAGCCTATTTGAAATATCTGGCATTTGTTTACATTAAAGGGCATTTGCCAATTATCCGACCATGCTGTGATAGTATTTAAATCTGTTTGTAGACTGATTCTATCGCTTTCCGAAATTATTGCATTTCCTGTCTTACTGTCATCCGCGGATTTAGAAACTATATTATTGATACCATTGTGAATGTCATTGATGTATATTATGAACAAAATCGGTCCCAACACTTACCCCTGAACGACACCAATAGTCACTGGAGTCCATGATGATTATACACCATTAAGAGAGAGAGAGAGAGAGAGAGAGAGAGAGAGAGAGAGAGAGAGAGAGAGAGAGAGAAAGATAGAGCAGTACAAACTGCTATATACTATAGTCTATTCACTGTAAGTAGGCGAGAAATCATGAGATTTATCCTCTGTAACTAAAAAAGAGCTACTGCAAATTGAATGTAAATTTTTACATTTATTCCTTGACTGACTCTTCCCAAATGGTAGAAATATTAGCTTGATTACTCGAGTATAGTCGTGTTTTAGTTACAGAGGTTGAAGGTCAAGATTTCTCGCCTACTTACAGCGAATAGACTAAAGCAGATCGTAAACAAGAAAAACAAATACGTTTGACGCTGATGTTCGGCAGCAAAACGGCTGACCAAATTCACCTAACCCATATCGTTCAAAATTTCAGGTGATTAATATTTGAGGACTTGCAAATGGCGCTGCGATAATCATGGATCACGTCGAGGGTCAAATTACCGATTCAATTAATCATTCTCGTTAATCATCAAGGGAGAATTTTAATTTCATTTGACGAGGAAAAGGTTTGTTTTGACCCAGCTTGACTTGTATTAGAGGCACGTGTATGTTTGTGTGTGTGTGTTTGTGTGAGTGGCATTTCACCAGTTGTCTACAGTGTTCTCTTCATTTCATTTACTTAAGTCTCCCCTCCCCTCCCCCATTCTCTCTCTCTCTCTCTCTCTCTGGCTCTCTCTCCCAGCTGAAGCTAAACATACAGCTACACTGGCTCAACTCAGAAAGAAAATCATACGTTGTTGTCACATTTAATATTTAATCAGAACGAAAAGAGACGAGAAAAAAGACAGAGAGAGCACGTGTATGTGAGTGTGTTGGTGCGTGTGTTTGTGTGTGTGCGCGTGTGTATGTGGACTACCATTCATGTGTAAACGTAGGATACAGGAGTTTTAGGCTCGTATTATCCCGCTTCCTAGACTCATATTCTCAGTGACAATTACCCCTCTCCTTGCTCATGAGAGATGGTAAACGCCGGTTGTATCTCAAGAGAGTTTTCGTCAACTTGAGCGAGATTGTATTCTTACAGATAATACGTCCCAGTTTACAGTTTAAAACAAATGTTATAAGGTCTTCCCTTATGTTTCCTATTAAATATATAAGATATCAATGTAATTATTAAGTTTCGTGCAAACAAAGAACAAAAATGAGTTACAACCAGATTATCTGAAGACAATCCACAAATTTCCCCCGAAAATGTTATGATGTAGAGGGGCTATGTGGAGGTATTTAATTTGTTCCCTAGACCTCCATCAAGCTTGAAATTACACTCCCTAGATATATTTGTACATTTTCCGGTAGAAAGATGTCCCCGCCGAAGGCCGGTTCCTCTTGAATTACAGGCTCGCTATCGCTCGCCAGGTAAAAATCGACCCCTAAATAGCCCGAAAGGTCTTTATAATTGACATAAATGGGTAGACAGCTCTTAAAATAGCCACGGTAATGGGGGTAAACGTCTTAAAATCTCAAAAAGCAGAGGGACTAACCATGAGGGAGAAAAGGGGCCCGAAAAAAAATCCTCGATTGTAAGTCTCCCCTTAAATGAACCAATACAAATACATTAAGTTACAATAAACACGATTATTACCCTAGATAAATATATGGAATAGTAACAAACACACACACATGTATATACAGTATATTATGTACAGTACATGCCATTTTTTTTTTTTTTTTCTATATTCCAACTACTCCCTCTCGGGCATAGGCTGATAGCCTTTACACTCTACCGCTGAACACGGTGAGGTCCGTGAGGTCTTGTTCCAGTCCAGGGAGTGAGACATGCGAAGCACCCCGGCTCGAAGCAATTCCATCTCTGAAGCCGCCTCACCTCTGCGCTGCACAGTCTCATCCCCCACACTCGGACCCTCACTCTCAGAACGCCACCTATTGAGCAACTAACTCACTAGACATTGCCCCCCTGTAGCATATTTTTGAATATGGGAATATTCATACAATGCTATTTTAATCAGGGAACAATGAGGGTATTTGTTTGGAATTTCGGTGTGCTGCGGTAATGCACTGATACTAGGTACAGCACAAATTCCATGCCAATAATATCTTCCCATTGACATATTGGGATTCGAACCCGGGTCCATTGGATTACCAGTCCAGTGGCAAGACCGCTCCACCACACCTCCCCTATGGGTCAGTGTGGCTTCGGTGTTAGTGAAGGTAGATTGTGTGTCCCTCTTGGTCTCCATAATAGTATCCTCTCACTCTTTTTTTTTTTTTTTTTTTTTTTTTTTCTATATTCCAACTACTCCCTCTCGGGCATAGGCTGAGAGCCTGTACATTCCACCGCTCAACACGGTGAAGCCCGTGAGGTCTTGTTCCAGTCTGGGGAGTGAGACATGTGAAGCATCCATCATGGCTCGAAGCAGCTCCATCTCTGAAGCGGCCGGTTGCTTCGCTCAAGTGCTTCACCGTCTCACCCTCCAGACTCAGACCCTCACTCTCAGAACGCCACCTATTGAGCAGTGAACTCACTAGGCATTGTCCCCCTGTAACATATTTTGAATATGGGAATATTCATACAGTGTTATTTAGTCAGGGAACAATGAGGGTATTTTTATTTATTTTTTGGCATTTCGGTGGGCTTTGTGGTAATGCACTGATACTAGGTACAGAACAAATTCAATCCCAATAATATCTTCCCATTGACAGATCGGGATTTGAACCAGGGTCCATTGGATTACCAATCCAGTGGCATGACCACTCCACCACACCTCCCCTAAACCTACACCTCTGGAACCATCTTACACAACACCCATGGGAAGATGGCAAACCCCAGTAATTTTGTTTGAAGACTTGAATGAATAATCGAATTTATTTATTTCCCTCCCAACACCAACCCCTCCAAATGAAATTAATGAAAGCATGTGGTCTTCCCGGGATTCGAACCTGGGTTACCACATACAGATCTTAAACACTTTAACCATTACACCATCCAGATAGGTAAATGGTTAAGTGCATGCCTACGATTGTATATCCATGAGAAGGAATAAAGAAAATCAACATGAAATAGCAATGTTTTGGCAATTATATCACTTCCAAATACCTAATGAAGATCTGTGATGAATAATTTAATTAATTTAAATATTAGAATAATATATACAAAAAGGAATATGTCCCTCGATTGCCATCCTGACCCATGGAATGACTGTAGTGTTAACAGTAAAAATATGGACGCATTTTGACTTCATATTCAAATTAATATAAAGGTAAAAAGGGTGTTTACCAAGAGATAATTGATTTAAGGAGAGGTTTTTACGTTGCTGCCCGAGGTGCAGGCCTATGATCGTGTGTGTGTATGTGTGTGCGTGTGTGTGTGATTGAAAGTGAGCATATGTGTGTGTGTTTGATCAATGTATAGTTTGTCACGAACTAATGCAATATATAATGTCATCAGATATTTCAGCAGCACATACACAAATCATACACAAAAGACAAATAACTCTGAACACAAGCATAGGAGAACAGAACACGAACGATGGGACAAGATAAGCAAAGCATGTCCTGATATTTGGACTCCAACACAACTTGAATTTGAGACTTTAGCACCCTTTCAATTTAAAAGGGACAATCGTTGCAAACAGCTTTACTGTACATTATAGAAATTATGAAAATTCACAAGATATTTTGACTTCATGAGAGGTGATGGGCTGGTCTATCAGAGTGAGAGCTGAGTGTTCTCTGCCATACGTATAGCTTACTCTGACTGTTCCTTTAACTTATATATTTTCTAGATCTCAAGTGACAGCGTCTCTACCGTGGATTGACCTCCCTACTGCCAACCTAGAGGTAGGCAGAACTGGGAGCCAAAGCATCACATTTTTCCTTTCCCCTCAACTTTCCCTTCATAATTGCAGAGGGGCACATTGCCTTTGGTAGGGCTTTGGTTTCCCGGGCGTTTCCGCACCCTCCTCAGCTCCCCGCCTTGGAGTGGTTTTAGTCACCCGGGCTTTATTAGTGGTAAGCAGGAAGGGTTCTGTGGGGACGCTCAGTTATTGCCTTGGCCTTGCTCGGGACCTTGGGGCTGCTCGGCCTGACAGCCTGGGGAACAGCAACAACAAAGAAGTAAATTGAGAGTATATTACACAAACTGTAGGAGTCTATGTAACAAAATGAACGAACTTAGAGCCCTTGTTAGCAAAGAAAATATAGACATAATAGCGCTAACTGAAACGTGGATTAATACAGAAACCAGGCATTTTTTAGCAGAATTTGATATACCAGGATATAGTTTGTTTAAATATGACCGAACAAGTAAGAGGGGTGGCGGTATAGCAGTGTTTGTCAGGAGTACATTAAAAAGCTGTATTAAATCAGGTATTAGACTAAATAACGATAATGAAAGTGTTTGGGTAGAGGTTAACGAATGTGAGACCATAGTTATTGGAGTTATGTATAGACCGCCAAATATGAGTAGAAATGACGGAACGTCATTATGGGAGGAAATTAAAATGGCGTCAAGGTTTAGCAATGTTGTGCATTATGGGGGATTTAATTTGCCGAATATAGATTGGCAGCATCAAATAGGAGACTCTGATTCTGAGGAGTTTATAGAGGTAGTACAAGATAGTTTTTTATTTCAATTCATAGATACGCCGACTAGAGGTAAAAATATTCTCGATTTAGTTGTCAGTAACAATGAACATATGGTAAATAATGTAGAGATAGGGGACCACCTAGGAAATAGTGACCACAATTCTGTGTATTTTAATATACAATGGAAAGGTAATACCAGAGAGAATACAACATTATGGTGGGTTAAGAAGAGCCCTATTAGCGGACCCTATGGTCAAAAAATTAAGTCGATCCAGGTGTCCAAATGAGTGTACCCCTTCTCAGGCACCTGTCATCTTAAGTCAGGAAGAGACGTCAACCTGGTAGATACATACGATAATTTTATCAAGTCAGTATTCAATGCACAAAATAAATACATCCCCCATAAAGAAATTTAGATCAACACAGACCCAACCCAAATGGTTGAATAATAGACTATTAGATCTTCTAGGACAAAAGAGAGGATATATAGAAAAATTAGAAAAGGCGAAATTCACCTACTTGCTTACTATCAGAATCTATCAAGACAGGTAAAAAAGGATATTAGGAAAGAAAAAAAGAAATTATGAAATTAAGGTTGCCAATGACTCAAAATATAATCCTAAAGCTTTTTACCAACTATAAATCCAAGGTTAGAGATGTAATTGGTCCCCTTAAAACTTCGATAGGAGAAATGACGGAAAATGATTTAGGAAAGGTGCAGTACATTAAATGGTCAATTTCTTTCCGTTTTCACTAATGAAAATTTGGCACAGTTTCCAGAAGTCCGTAAGGTATATAGCGATAGTATAGGAAAATAGGTTAAGTACGGTTACTATAAGTAGAAATGATGTGCTTAAGGAAATTGACAGACTGAAACCTCATAAATCGCCTGGTCCTGATGAGGTATATGCTAGAGTATTAAAAGAATGTAGGGATGAGTTAAGTTACCCATTAAAAATTTTATTTAACAAGTCATTGGAGACAGGTATAGTTCCAGAAGCTTGGAAGCTTGCAAACGTAGGTAAAACGTAGTTCCGATCTTCAAAAAAGGTGACAAATCAATAGCATCCAATTACCGTCCCATTAGTCTTACATCAATCATAGGAAAGCTACTAGAGTCAATTATTGCTAGTAAAATTAGAAACCACTTAGATACATTTAATTTAATAAATTCTTCTCAGCATGGATTCACTCAGGGACGTTCTTGCCTTACTAATTTGCTTAGTTTTTTCTCAGAGGTATATGAAGCAGTAGATAATGACAAGTCATATGATATAATATATTTAGATTTCAGTAAAGCTTTCGACAGAGTCCCCCACGAGAGATTGATGAGAAAGGTTGAGGCGCATGGAATAGGTGGGGCGTTGTTGGGATGGATTAGGTCATGGCTAATTGGTAGGAAGCAGAGAGTCAGCATTAAATGGTACGAAGTCAGAATGGGGAGCAGTCAAAAGTGGTGTCCCCCAGGGATCTGTATTAGGTCCTCTGTTGTTTGTTATATACATAAATGACCTTGATTTAGGTATAACTAGTAGGATAAGTAAATTTGCAGACGATAACCAAGATGGGGGAGAACAATTGATTCAGATAGAGATATAGAGTGCCTCCAAAGGGATCTAGATACCTTACACGAATGGTCAGTAAATTGGCAGATGAAGTTTAACATTGACAAATGCAAGGTATTAAGATAGGGAAGATGCATTACAAATGTTAAATATAAACTAGCTAATGTGGAATTAGAAAACTCGAATTGTGAGAAAGATCTAGGTGTGTTGTTAGCAATGATTGAAGCCTAGACAACAGTGTATAAGCGTTCGAAACAAGGCAAAACAGGATTCTCGGGTTCATCTCAAGGAGTGTGAGTAACAGAACTGCTGATGTTATCTTAAAACTTTACTTGTCATAGTGAGACCCCATATGGATATGCTGTTCAATTTTGGTGTCCTTATTACAGAATGGACATAGATTCATTGGAGAGAGTACAACGTAGAATGACAAAAATGATCCATAATATTAGAAATCTTCCGTATAAAGAAAGGTTTGAAGAAATTAGGCTTACATTCGTTAGAGAGACGCAGAGTAGAGGGGATATGATAGAGGTGTTCAAGTGGGTAGTGGGATAAACAAAGGGGACATGACAAATGTACTAAAGCTCAGTGATAGCGAAAAGAACTCGTACCAATGGTTTCAAAATTAGATAAATTTCGTTTCAGAAAAGATATAGGCCAAATATTTGGGTTTGGTAACAGAGGTTGTAGATGGGTGGAATGGACTACCAAGTGCTATAGTGGGATTAAAAACGATAGGGAGCTTTAAAGATAAAAATTGGATAAGCATATGGACGAGAAGGGTTGGGTGTGAAGGGGGATCAGCAGGGTGGGCCAATCAGCGCTCTGCAGACCCCCGTAATCCTGCGTTAATCTCTAACCGTTTTGGTAAGATGATCCTCAGGGTATTAGAGTGTTGAGCCTATAATTGGGCTTTGTAATTGGGGTTGTGTGGGACAGGGATCTGCCTTGCTTAGGCCAATCGGCTTTCTGCAGACTCCCATTTTCTTATGTTCTTATGTTCTTATGTAACAACAACACAGCTTTCCCTTTCGTGTCTTTCTTACACATAGAAACACAAAACTAAATGATAGATACTAAAGACAGACAAACGCATAAAACTAAGCTGCAGAATCAACATCCTGTAGCGTAACCCGAACATAATGACCCACTGTACAGTACATTGTTAATACACATGAATATTGATCTCTAGCGTAACATGAACATAATGACCCACTGTACAGTACATTGTTAATACACATGAATATTGATCTCTAGCGTAACCTGAACATAATGACCCACTGTACAGTACATTGTTAATACACATGAATATTGATCTCTAGCGTAACCTGAACATAATGACCCACTGTACAGTACATTGTTAATACACATGAATATTGATCTCTAGCTTAACCTGAACATAATGACCCACTGTACAGTACATTGTTAATACACATGAATATTGATCTCTAGCTTAACCTGAACATAATGACCCACTGTACAGTACATTGTTAATACACATGAATATTGATCTCTAGCTTAACCTGAACATAATGACCCACTGTACAGTACATTGTTAATACACATGAATATTGATCTCTCGCTCGTTAAATCAAGTTTGTGCGTGATATTCCGCACCACAGACTGGGAAAATGAGCGGGGTTATGAGGCAGCAGCAGGGTAAAAATCTGTTATATTATCCAAGGGATGAATTTGTCAACCTTTTATATGTGAGAGGCCTTTCCTGAGCTAAATACAATAATGAAATAATAGCCAGAGTACAAACAAAAACTGAAGAACATGACGTATCACAGAGTAGATGGAATTACTCATTCATGATATTTGGTTCCTAACCTGAATAAGAAATTCGTCAAGTTTTATCTGGATTAAAACGAAAATTATGTAACTGTACTAAAATAATTTATATTGATAGCGTAATGCATAGTGCGCGGAATTTTGTTGTGAGTATCCTGGGTCCGAGTCCTCGGAGTGCCACATGTATTTGTTGATTTCATTAATTGAGTTTAGATGTGAAGTTGGTAGGTGTAAAAAACATAATATATTATATAGAACTCCCATAACAAAGGTAGCATGACTCAAGCCAGTGCATAAACATAGGGTAGGAGATAAAACGTAAATGAGTTCCAGGAAAAACAAATAAGCTCACAGAATAATGTCGTTCACAACCAAGTACTGACATGATATAGGTCATATGTTTTGTAATAACCTATAATCTGGCTATGTTGGAGTTAGTTAGTACTTCTTAACCCTTGTCTATCGGGGCCCGACATAAGTCTGTATGGAGAAGAAAGGGCTATGTGGCGGGGCCCGACTTAAGTCTGTGTGCAATTTTGGCGCAATATTGGCTCTGAGAGAGAGCCGAGCGGTGGGAGGAGCGTAGGTTGCCTCATGACCACTCGCCACGACCATCATGGGCCCACTGACATGTACTCCACACTACTCCACCCTCTCTCACTCGCTACACACGTAATTATGTAACGAAATGACCGTATTTTAGCGATTTTGCCCTTCGGTTGCACGATCGTTGCAAGACAACCAGTGATCGTAGAAGGATGGTTCGTGTGTCATGGAACGCTCAATTTACGCCCTTTCAGGGATATATACTTGTATTACGCTCTGGCTCTTGTTTATGCATGAAAAAAAGCACGGAAACAACCCCATTTATGGTAAAAACCCCCGCTGGGCGGCACAGTGAATATACTCCACCACCCGCTCTTTGAGTGTTAAAGTTCTAGGATCTAGCCTATCATTAGTCCATTATCACTCGTCATCTAAATTCTTATAACTAACCGATAATCATAATTTTCATGAAAAACTCATACATGATTATATAATGTAACCCAGTACCGGTATATATACCAATTTAACTTTAATATTTGTAAAAAATAAAAAATAAAAGAGGCTTCATATTAAGGTCAGGCCAGGTGAAGGTATTGAGAGATAAGCCTTTACAACGGCATTGCATGTCAACTTGTTCGAAGAGTGTTGAAACAAAAAGGTTGGCATATGACCGACCCTACAGTGTTAACAAATATTACTTTGAACATCCAATGGTTACCTTCCTATGCGTATTTCCCAATGCTCTTCAAAACATTAATCAAAAGTGTTGAAGACTTTCTCTCTCTCTCTCTCTCTCTCTCTCTCTCTCTCTCTCTCTCTCTCTCTCTCTCTCTCTCTCTCTCTCTCTCTCTCTCTCTCTCTCTCTCATATTTATCAAAACCACCCTTACTGTCTGAAAGTCATTCGATGAATATTAATTACATCAACCATGGACATCATATCAGTTATATTGGTTAAGGGGTTCGTCTCCCCAAAGGTGGTCACGATAGGCAAACACCCTGGGAGAAGGAGACTACGTGACTGACATCTCCTGACGGAAGCAATTGGATGAACCATGTCCGGAGACAATTGGAATGATAAGAATTACAGGTCAGAATTTAGCTCTGTGAAATAGTGATGCTGATTAGTTCTGTTGTCTTTATATTGTACCGTTCCTGTTTGGGTGTGCTTATTATACAAGTTCAACATTATAACTCCCTTGGGAGCCACACTCTCTGGAGTATGCCTTCCTTTGGTTAATTCAATAATCATACATTTATAAACAAACACTAGTGAAATCTCAATCTTGGATGAAGTTGGGTTAATATGGTGTTCATATTTGCCAAAAATATAAAAATATATAAGTATATCTGATCTAATAACCATTTCCAATTGGGACAGACAAAATCTTGTTGCTTTCAGCTTCCAAAACCCAATTTCTCCATTTATCTACCTGTCAAGAACTCTCAGAGGACTATCCCTTAGACTTTAACAAAACAAAAGTCAACCCCTCATCTTCTCTCAGTATCCTGGGTGGCTCTTTTGGAAAGACCATATTACCACTCTTGCTAAAACGGCTTCCCAGAAGCTGGGTATGCTCAACTTCCTCAAAAAGTGTTGTACGCCTGCACAACTTCTTGCTTTGTAAATGGGCACAGTACGTCCATATGTTGAGTATTGTTCACATGTGTGGGGAGGATCCTCTCACACAGTACTCCTAGATAAGGTACACCAGAAAGCCTATCGTATCATTAACTCATTAATCTCACTGTTTGCAGATGACACAACAATCGTATATACCGTACTGACAAACGAACATGTTGAAATTATGCAAAACAATCTAAACAAGCTATTACAATGGGTTATAATCTGGCAAATGTGCTTCAATGAAGATAAGTGCAAAGTACTTCATATCGGATACCGTAATGAAAAAGCAGACTACTCGATGAATGGCAACCAGCTAAAGAGTGTTGACAGATAAACCGATTTAGGAGTAACAATATCCAGTAACTTAAAACCAAGCCAACATTGTGCTGAAGTTGTTAAAAAGGCAAACACAAGGATAGGTTTCATAGTAGATAATTTGAACATAAAACAAAAGACGTTATCCTCACCCTTTACAATTCTTTAGTCCACCCACTTTTAGAATACTGCATTCAGTTTTGGTGCCCATACTATAAAAAAATATAGACAAATTGGAACGAGTTTAATGTAGAGTTACTAAGATTTTACCCTCTTTTCAGAACAAACCAATACGAGGAACGTCTTAAAAAACTATAGTACATAGTTTCATTACATTCATCAACCAAGTGCAGATTGAGAGGAAACCTCATTCAAGTGTTCAAGATCATTAAAGGAATCGACAACATGAACTGTAGTAAATATTTTACGATTAACCGATCAAACTGTACGTGGGTATATGGCTGCACAATCATTGGTCAATATTTTAACTCGAACGAATCCAAGACATTTCTTGTTCAATCCTTCGCCTAGACAAGTACCTTGCCCTGAACTCAAGGTTGACTGCATTATTTTTGTAATTGAATACATTATTTCTTTGGTAGTATTCGTTCAATAACCTAATATATCATAATATAATTTCCCCTGCCATGGACTAAGCCTCAGAGCAGCACTTCCTTCTCACATCTTTCCCACATTCTTGATGATTATTGATGGTATCATGGTGGGTCATTTAATCATTTTGAAATTATATCCTTGGTGATCAATAAGGAAGGAGCGATATTCTTATATTTAACACCTTACGAGCGGCCTAGGCGGTTTATTTATATGTACCGCCCAGCGGGGTGTTTTTACCCAAAATAGGGCTGTTTACGTGATCATTTTCATGCCTAAATAAGACCCAGAGCGTAAAACAAGTATCTATCCCTGAAAGGGCATAAATAGAGCTTTCCAATGACACCATAACGATCCTTTTATGATGGCTAGTTTTCTTGCAACAACCGTGCAACGCGAGTGCAAAAAGCATGTAATTCGGCACTTTCCCCATACAATTCCGTATATAGCGAGTGAGAGAGGGAGGGAGGAGGTGGGATTCGTGTCAGTAGGTTCTCCGCGGTGGTCTGGAGCAGTCATACGCTCGCTACTCTCCTGCCACCACTTGTCTCTCTCTCTCAGCAACATTACGTGCTGAAATTGCCACACGACCTATGTCGAGCGCCGCCAGATAGTCCAGATTTATTATACTCGACTTATGTTGCGCCCCGACAGTTATGGGTTAATAACAATGACGGTTCGTACCACCAAGCATTTTGTTACAACATAAAGACAACCTGGCATACTTTTAAATAGTCCAAGCTTGAAACATATGGTCCTTTCTCTCTCTCTCTCTCTCTCTCTCTCTCTCTCTCTCTCTCTCTCTCTCTCTCTCTCTCTCTCTCTCTCTCTCTCTCTCTCTCTCTCTCTCTCTCTATATATATATATATATATCTATATATATATATATATATATATATATATATATATATATATATATATATATATATATATATATTATATATATATATTATATATATATATATACATACTGTATATATACATACTGTATATATTTTATATATGAGGACATTATAAATACTAGATATCCTATTGGGTGAACAAGGAACAATCTGAACTGGTGCCTCACAAAGTCATATGGTAATGTCCACTTTACCTAAAATCTACATATTTCCGTATGGAATTGAGGGAGACGAACACTCCTCTGGGAATGGAAACATTTGCATAGGAATACCATTTCATTGTCTCACTTTTCCATTTCAATATACAGTATATGACAGAGGTAGGAGCAGGGAAAATTCAGGTAATTATTCTATGATATACTGTATATGTTAATTTATGTCAGTTCCCTAGCTACCATTGTCAGGATATTTAAAAGACTACCAGTGGAACTAACTGTGTGTGGCCGCCTTTATACAGCGTATCAGATGGAAATGAACTATGGAGGATCTTTCTGGAAATAAAAGAGATGGGTTAACATCAAACAGATATCAAGGAGAAGCTTGGAAGATATATTAATACTGCAAAGGATGAGAACATGTTAAGGGGAGGTTTTTAGTTTCCTCCCTTGACCTTCATCAAGCTTAAACTAATATCCCTAAGACCCCACTTCGAGAAAAATGTGTACATTTTTTTTATATAAAAATGTCACGGCCGAAGGCCAGTTCCTCCTTAAATATTGGCTCGCTATCGCTCGCCTGGAAAAAAAATCGACATCTAAATTGAACGAAAGGTCTTAACCCACTGAGTCCCAGCGACGCAAACAGTGCGTCAGCAATGTATGTAACGCTAAACCCCAGTGACGCAGACGTCTGCGTCAGTGTCACTTCGGTCCTAATTACTCCGGTCCTATGGCACCTAGAGGGCTCAGATTTGTATGGGAACTGTGTAAGTATCCCACGAACCCATGCCGATGGTTGAACACTCTCAAAGTCCAACCGCGTGCGCGTGAGCACGCAAAAACATGTTTTTTTTTGGGAAATTGCCTTCAATTTTTTAATCTTGTAAAATCCGTTTTCGGGGGCTCTGTAGGACCATTTTTTGAGCTTTTTGATCGGTTTTTCGTGGTTTTTCCTACATTCCTAACCCATTCGCTATTGTTTCTGAAAAATAAAAATCAGAATCAGCCGGTCCTGGGTGGTACATTTATAAATATTTAGCTGGTACTCAGCTGGTTAAAATTGACATAAATAGGGCGAGGTCTTAAAATCGCCTAACTAATTTCGAACGTATTGGAATCTCAAAAGGAATGGGGCTAAACAAGAGGAAGAGGGGGAACTAGAAAAACAACCCATCTCCCCTTAACACTTTCGGTACCGTCAACATCCTCTTCACTTTATTCTGCCTACTACTAATCGATTATATTCAGTTTAGGAACGATCTCTAGTAACTATTATAATTCGAAATAACTCAATCAAACCTTTTAACTACCACAGATCCTTCCTAAGCTGCATAATTTCGTCTAAATGCAGCTGAAAAAAGACGTCGCTGGTACAGGAAGGGTTACAGATTGACAAGAGGATTTTTCCATATATGCTAATACGATCTCAATAAACCCTCTTACTAACAAGGCCATTCCTAAACTGCATAAAATCATCTAATTTTAGCCAAAATTTTCCCTGCTCCTACCCCTGTCATACATAAAGCTTTCATGTAGCCAGTCATTCCTGGCTAAGCCTTGAAGCTTACTGTAGACCAATAATATTAATGATGATACAACACATTCACATTACATACCACCAGCTGGGTTGTTTAGATACAAAAATCTCGCTGTATGCTGGATTGTTTGGGCTAACCCACGCAGTACATGTGTATCGGAATTATGAAGGTGTTTTGAGGAATGTTGATGAACTTAACCCTCCTGGCCCGGGCTGTATCTCCAAAGGACAGGGTAGGCTACCCGGGCGATCTGGCCTAAAAACGTCTAGGCCTAGGCTACCGTATTTTTGTTAATTTTAACTGCTAGAAATTTGCCGCGCATCTATAAATGTATGGCGGTTTCCAATATGTAGACTGGCATTGAGTAGAGCTCTCTAAGTCAACTGGTTCAGTTGTGATGACGATTTCAGTGGAGCTAATTTTTCCGCGATGTTGACAATATCGGAGCTTTTCACACACTAATTTCGTCTGACGTCACAACAATAACATTGATCCGACGTCTCCTTATTGTTTTCGGAGGTGCGGTGACGCAACGATCGGCTTTGTTTACATGCGTCGGACGCACAGCGTTCAGACCAAGATGAATAGGCTTTGAAGCTTACTATCTCCTGAATGGACACCCGGGCACCTTCCCTTATTTCGTGGTGTCCTTCCACACGGACACCCGGGGAGGAAGGGTTAACCCCTAGTGTACAGCTGACTTACTTCTCAGTATATTCTGGCAAATATTAGAAAATTGTATTCAGCTTAGGAAGTGCGGCTACTAATTAAATACCTACAAACTAGCCCAATCAATTTATTTAGCTACCATATATAATTTCTAAGATTCACAAAATCGTCTAAATGTGGCTGAAATAAAATAAAATAGACGTCACCGGTACTGTATGGGTATATACTGCGCACATTGAAACCGAATATATATTTTTTTAAATACATTTGGGAATCGGACTGAAATTGTATCCAGTACTATAACCACTCAGCCTCTACAACATTGTGCACATAACTCTCTGAAAGTTCCTTTCATCACAACCAGTCAGAGTCAGATACCCCCTGCAGAGTTAATGACACAGTTAATTACAAACACACGCAGGTTAATGGTCTGGTCATTATCACATGGGGAGTTCACTTATTACCAGTTTGGTTACTTCGGCATTTCAATCAATTGGCACCAAATTTGACTACATTCTGACTACCTCAACACGATGTGATCAAATGTAGAGAGACCTTGTCAGAATTTAGCATTTAATTAAGGTTGTTAATGGTTTTGCTTTTCCCCAGGCAGTCTGGCCAAACAGCTCCAAGTTCCCGAGCAAGGCCAAGGCCATAAACGAGCGCCTCCACAAAACCTTCCCTGCTTACCACTAATAAAGCCCGGGTGACCGAAGCCACTCCAAGGCGGGGAGCTTAGGAGGGTGTGGAAATGCCCGGGAAACCAAAGCACCACCCAAGGTCCTGTACCCCTCAGCAATTATGAAGGGAAAGTTGAGGAGCAAAAGAAAAATGTGATGCTCCCAATCTGCCAACCTCTAGGATGGCAGTAGGGAGGTCAATCCACGGAAGAGACGCCGTCACTTGAGATCTAGAAAATATTAAAATATGTTTAATTAACTCTTTCCGACTCATATGACGCTACCGCGTCATATGGACTTATCTTCATAATTCTAGAATAAGTTATATGACGCCCTAGCATCATATGGAGCTCAGTAAGTCCGGTAAGTTAGATGAAGATCTGTCGGTTGGTGGCAACCCCAGGTTTCTCCGACAATTCTAACGGTCAGCAGTGTGGTTTTGACAGTTGTGTGGTGCAGTGGCAATGATACCTGGCTCCCGCCTCTGTAGACTTACTGGAACATAATATGTCGGAAGGAGTTAAGGTAGTCCTCATCGATGTCATTCTAAGATATCCATTTTAAGCCGAGTTAAATCACCTGGCAGCAGTAGTAATGAAGTAAAGAATTCGTCATATGACTAAAGTAATTAATAGTTGGGTACTTTAGACTTTAATATGCTGATAATACAGCTATATTTCACGGCTGAGCTAACATAATCAATACAAACAAATGCTTAACCGCCACGGAATTGGACACTAGAGAAACAAATAACACTTAAGTTAAAAGACCGTTTAATTACATTAATTTTGCTACTGGCAGTCATTCATACTTCTTGTAGGAAGGTTCTATATACAGTATATCAAAGGGTTTAAGTCTATCTCATTAAACCCTTTACTTCAGACAGATCCTTCATAATTTGCTTACAGTAATTATCATCTAAAGGTAGCTAGAATAACGCTGAGAGTGAGGCCCCTTATTTAATGTCTTTAAGGTTAAGTTAATAATTAATAGTTTGCTTTAATTTGTTGTGTACAAAATATTTAATGTTAAGATAATTAAGAAAATGTTGATATTTAAAAACTTTGTTTACACTCAGAGCAGCAAACGTGTGATGGAACGCTTGTTATTGTGTTGTTACAGTATTTGTTCTCTAGTGAGGATTAGGGTTTAGATTATTACTAGCAATGTGTTGTTACTTTCTTCCATGTGAGCCAATAATGTATAAGATTATTTAACCCAAATCTCAAAAAATAATTACCTTGCTCTGTCTATATTTGACACATAATATATTCATATACAAGGAATGCATTTCCAGGGCGTTCAAGTCAAAGCAAATCAAACAAGATATGTTGAGAGATTAAAGGTACATTTCTGGAAAAATCCACAGCAAAGCTGTACACGTGGATCTGGTAGCTGTAGTTCATTATTTGGGTAACGAAGGCAGATAATGACCTGAACCACATAGTAATTAGTGGGGATGATGAGGGGTAGGGGAAAGGTGGGAGACCACTGATTATTACACTAACTCGTGCCTTAGGGATTACGATACTAGGTGTAGGGGGAGAGGAGGAGTAGCTATGAGGAGAGGGGGGGGGGGGGGGGGGGGCTAGTGCAAAGCATAGCAATTGGCAGTGAGGGCGGCAGGTTTGATGAATGGAACATATACATACAAAATTATCGCTGAGGAACACGAACAATAACCAAATAAAAGAAAGATAAGTTTTGCAATTGCTTGGATAAATTGGGATGGCCTGGAAACATTATACTAATTAAACCAAGTTTGTATAAACTATGATTTGCATAAATAAGTGGAAATACAAGATTAGACCATAGTCGCTGCGTCCTATCAACTAAAAACCCTTTCTTGTATTTTCATAATGTTAATTTTTTGCGAACATAAAAAAAACGAATTTTTCTGTTCTACCCATGACTAATTAAACAATTATAATCGTTGGAACAATTACATGAGATGTTGCAAAAACCCTAAAGCGTTATTTTTAGCAGAACAAACAATTCAGATTGACAAATATGATACTAGGCGGAAATTACTGCAGGCACCATGCCATTAAGTTAGGTCACTGTCACACGGCCGTCTTTTCCGGCAACCTTTGTTTTGTTACAAATCCGAGCTCTTTTTCACATGAAGGGCAGGATTTTAGTTTGTTCCCTAGACATCAATTAAGCTTAACATTACACCCCCTTGACCACCATCAAAATTAAATTTGTACATTTTTGTCCTCTTAAATTACAGGCTCGCTATAGCTCGCCAGGAATTAATCAACAATTAAGTGGCACGAAAGGTCTTACAATGATAGAAATAGGGCGAAAGTTATTAAAATCGTCAAACTAATGGGGCGAACGTCGTAGAATCTCAAAAGCAATGGGACTAAACACAAGGGAGAGAGGAGTCCAAAACAAATCCCCATTTGGAAATATCCCCTTAATATTGGCTTCATAAATGATGTAGGATTTTCATATGAGACTAATGTCCGATGTAAGATAAGCTTATATGATATTACATTAGAAATACAGAAAACATTATTTCCATATTCTTGCATCACTATCACTATCACTCACTCTCACACACGCTATCTCTCACACACGCTATCTCTCTCTCTCTCTCTCTCTCTCTCTTAAAGGGGTGGGGGGGATTGTTTTGGGGGTCCATGTATATATTTTGTATTTTAGTAATTAGTTTCCTCGCTAGACCTCCATCAAGCTTCTATCTATCTATCTATAGTGTATGCTCAGGCCCAATCCCCACTTTTCCTATTTTTTTACTTTTTATTTTCCTCTATGTTATTATTATTATTATTTTTATTTATTTTTTTTTTTGGGGGGGGGGGGGGGTTCTTGGGGGTGGCCGACTCAAGACAGAGCAAGAACAGGAAAACACAAAACACAAGACAAAACAACGAACAAACACAGACAAAACACAAAATTCACACACATCTAGGTCACCCAGGAGAATACCCAGAGACCAGGATCACCAAGGCCGCTCCAGCACTCCCTCGCCCCGACCACCCGGAGAGACTCTGATCTCAGCAGGCAGACATGCAGCGGAGCCAAAGCTACAAGCCTGCTCACCACACTTCCAGGCGCACCCTTCATATTAATCGTCTCCGTCAAGCTTAACAGAATAAAATATAAAACCTTAGACCCCCCCTTAGTGATAAATTTGTACATGTTTTGGTAGAAAAAAAATCCGGCTGAAGACACAATCGCTATAGCTCGCCAGGAAGAAATCGATACCTAAATGGCACGAAAGGACATAATATTGACAAAGAAATACGGTGAAAAGTCTTGAAATTGCCAAGCTAATGAATGACACGTCTTAAAATCTCAAAACCAATGGGGTTAAACATGAGGGAGAAGGGAGTCCAGAAAAAGCCTCCAACCCCCTTAACCCTTCCTTTACACCCAGCCCAGTTCATGTTGTTGTTGTTGTTGTTGTTGTTATGGTTGCCACTCCCATAAGCCTCAGCTATATAAATGTTAAGGTGCGTGGCGACTGGCGACTATACCTGTTTCATTATGACACAAACTCCAGGATGCAAAAGACATGGTACAAGGAGAGCAACATAATATGGTAGCTAGAGAGAGAGAATGTTTGTATTATTGGTGTACGGTCGCGCTAATAAGTCATGTCCCAGCTGTCATTACGTTAGTCTCCCTCTGTGCTGTATTAATGTCTGTCAGATGTTGTATAAGTTGGGTTAGTGTAGGAACATGGTTGT
The DNA here is from genome assembly GCA_032716605.1 of Paralithodes platypus. NCBI lineage: Eukaryota > Metazoa > Arthropoda > Malacostraca > Decapoda > Lithodidae > Paralithodes > Paralithodes platypus. The sequence continues at coordinate 11,197,789 of CM064524.1, forward strand.
ATATCTCACTCATAAAGAAGAAATCATGTGTAAATATTGCTGATACCAATTATTGATGAAAACATAATTGGTGCCGAGACATCACTTATTTGGCCGATTGTACATTAAGTACGGCGTCATCTGTCTCATTTCGATACATTAACCTAAGACGTACTTAGAATTGCTCCTTGGTGCTCGCTCCTGTATTAGCAATTTTTTTCCGTCTATGTACTCATACCTCATGCTTCCCAGTACCCTGGAAAGAAGCAAGCATCCATCCAGTTCCTAAAAAAGGTGCCTCTTCAGATCCATCAAACTACAGACCAATAGCTATAACTTCCACTCTTGGTAAAGTCTTTGAAATTATATTAAGTAATCACATAATTAAGCATCTTGAGAATAATAAATTAATCAGTGATAGGCAATATGGTTTTAGACGATGTCGATCAACTGCAGACATTCTTTGCCTTCTTACGCATCAAATCAACCAAGCTACAGACCAACATGGTGAAACACATACAATAGCACTGGATATATCAAAGGCATTTGATAGAGTCTGGCATCAATCCTTATTGTCGAAGATGTCACACTACGGCCTTGCATCATTAGTTCCACTAATTTCTTCTTATCTTCATAACAGAAAAATACGTGTAATGGTAGATGGCCTTTATTCTCAATTTCACTCAATAAATGCTGGTGTTCCCCAGGGATCAGTTTTGGCCCCAACTCTGTTCCTTATTCATATCAATGATCTCATATCTACCACTCATAATCCAATACATTCCTACGCAGATGACTCAACACTCCACAGTTCCTTCACATTTACCAATTCTTTCACCCAACCAGATCTTAAAAATTCAAAAATAAGCACTGCAATTTCTCTGAACCAGGAACTTTCTAGAATTGAAGAGTGGGGACAAAAGAATCTAGTTTCCTTTAATGCACAGAAAACCAAGTACATTCAATTTTCTAACCGACAGAATCTCACTGACTCCCATATATTTTTCAATGATGTAAATATTCCCACTTCCCCTAGTATTGACATTCTCGGTGTAACATTAACTACTAACTTGAGCTGGACACATTATGTTAGAAGCATTGCTAAGAATGCCTCTAAAAAACTGGGACTCCTGTACAGAGTTCGAGAATTCTTCACTGACGAGCAGTTGGCCGTAATATATAAAAGTCATGTGCGTTCTCAGATGGATTACTGTTCACCTCTGTGGAGTGGAAGTGGAGTGGTTGCATTGAGGCAGTTGGACAAAATTCAAAATAAAGCTATTAGATTAATCAATAACCCTGCAATCACACAGGACCTTCCTACATTATCCATACGAAGAAACGTTGCATCCCTTGCATTATTCTACAGATATTTTCACAGCAATTGTGCCGCCTCTCCACATCTTTCCCCGTAGAACTAGGGCAGCTGAGAGCGCCCATGAATTTACACTTTCTCCTCCACAATGCAGAACTTCTGCTTATCAAAATTAATTTATCCCTAGAACTACTACTCTTTGGAATTAATTTCCCTCGAATTGCTTTCCACAAACTTACAATCTACAAATGTTTAAATCCAGTTGTTACAAACATTTTATGAATGGAGGATGCCTTTAGGCACATGGACCTTTTTGTTGTATCTGTGTTTTTCCTTCCTCCGTCCATTGTCTCAAAAAAAAAAAAAAAATGCCGCCGGCACTGAATGGGTTAATGGTAAAACTTATCGCGTAATATATTTTAATTTTAACATTAATGCAATTTTATCCTACATGTAAACTTGTAAAGTGGTGTAATTAATTCGTTTTAATACCAACATATTAGTACCCTCTTACTACAGTCATTATTGCATTATAATCATGATACTGTGTTATGCTGGCCAGCTAGCCTGAATGCGCTCGTAACTCGCTAGCGCTCGCCAGGGCAGTGAAATGGGCTACAATAATAGTAGAACGATCATTTTGTTGACCTTTGTGGAGCGCCAGGGTAAGACCAGATACTTGAGATCTGGACTTACCAAGAGAGCCTCCAAGTCACGTAACGTAACATAAGGGAAATCTGTTCAAGGGGAGACAGTAGGCTACGAGCATGCTTGCGCTCTGCCTGGTTTCCTAGAACCTTTTATGCCACTGCTAGACTTTATTAGTGATAGAGACGGTGTTGTGTTTATTAACTTTCATTGTGTATGCTTTAGGAATTATTCACGCCTTATTTTAGCCAAGGTTGATGCATAGTGCACAACCCGGTTTGGCTGTTACGTTGGCTACGGAAGTACTGTTTCTGAGTGGTTATTATTAGTGCTGTCACAGAGTTGTTGCACTCCCTTGTTGTATATATGTATCCTACTTATTGGTGTATTTAAGATACACGCTTTCGTGTCCTGCCCCTGCATTTATGTCTGTTCTATATTAAAGAGCATCTTAGAGCATCAGACGTTTTCAGATGATTCTATACCTGATTGCTGTAGGACTAGACTTCCAGTGCTTTCATAGAGCATTGTAGAGATTAACGTTGAGTACAGACTCACACTAAAGTTAACGTAAGCATATACTCCTTTATTAAATCATATTATAGTTTATTCAAGCATTGTTATTACTTAAGAGCATTTTATTAACGTAAAGTACTCCTTTTGTGAGTAGGCTTTGCCGTCTTCGGCAAGCCTTTGTAGAAGTGCACTAAAACCCAGTTAATTGATACCCCGTTATCCAGGAGATTAACTCTGGAGGGTTTGAGGGTTTTTGTTCACCGGCGTAATAGTTCGAGGGTTTGGAATTAGCGTACCGTTGTTGCAGATATAGCCTATCATCTAGTCCATTCTTAAGTGCCCTTGTTTATTTCGTAGAGCCGGTCAAATGGCGACCTTAGACCAGAATATATTGATCTGAATATTGCATTTTTTTTTTTGAGAAATCTTATTGCCATTTGGGGTTGAATTTATTTCTCGCACTGTTGGCAGTAGACATTGTTTTGAGGATATATAGAACTTGTTGGAGTTATTGGTGACCTAGTATTGCACTCAAGAACATCTTCGAAATTTGTTTGGTGAATAAAGCTATGCAAGAGTTTGGCTATTTTTGTCTGGACTTGAGATGTTTTTTTGTTGACTCCATCATGTCACTGGATGGGTCTGAGCATAGTGAGGGCACAGTGCGAAAGGCAGGCGAGGAGGTGGAGAAGGTGGAGTTGTTAAGTGGCATTCGGGTGGTGAACAATGAGGAGGATGCTCGGATTATTTTTGGGAAGCCTATGTCGGCGGACCGGGTGTCGGGGCTAGACCGGTATGGACTGCAGTGTGTAGCCACGGTCTTAGGGTTTTCCGGTACTAGCGGTATGTCGAGAAGTGAGCTGGTTGCCTGTGTGCTGGGTGGGGTGCATGGGGCTTCGGGTGGAGCGGGAGCTGGGGCACCTTCGGCCCAGTCCCCATTCCACTCGACTCCTATCATGGCGCCCCGTCGGGCTCCGGAGCCGGGTACGTTCCCGCAGGCCGATGCCCGCTGGCGGTTGCGTATGCCTCTAAGTGACTCACTGGGTGGGTCCCCGGTAGTAGCACCCCCTCCTCAGGGTTTGTCTTCCGAGATGTTGTTTCAGCTCGAGCTCGCCAAACTTAAGCAGCAGGAGCGACAGGCTGAGCTCGAGCAGCGAAAGCATGAGGCTGAGCTCGAGCAGCGTGAGCGAGAGTCTGAGCGCAAGCTAGGAGTGGCTGACCTCAGACAGCAGCGGGAGCAGCGAGAGGCTGAGCTTAAGTTCGAGTCTGAAAGGTATTGTGCCGATGTTGACCTAGAGAAAACTCATGTAGAGGTGATGAGGAGCCGGCTCGTCCAGGGGGGTCGAGCCCATGATTAGTCACTGTCGCATCTACTTAAGTTGGTTCCAGTGTTTGATGAGTTAGGAGTTACAGAATTTTTTCTCCGGTTCGAGAAAAAGTGCCAGGAGCACCAATGGCCCGAGGAGAAGTGGGCAGCCCTTGTTTCTTCACGATTGACAGAGAAAGCACTCAAGGCGTACGATGCTTTGCCCCTAGATTCCTGTGTGGATTACGAGTTGTTAAAAGAGGCTGTCCTGAGGGCGTAGGAGCTACAGCCAGAGACCTATAGGCTGAAGTTTAGGGTGGTTCCAAAAAGAAAGATGAACACTTTCCAGGAACACGTTAGAGAGCTGTCAGATGCATTTGAAAATTGGTTTAGGTCGGAGAAGGCAACTACTTTTGATTCAGTAAAACAACTAGTGGTGCTCGAACAATTTTTTAAATGTACTGGCAGTGACTTGACTCTTAACCTTAAAGAAAAGCGACCGAAAACTCTACAAGAGGCGGCTGAGCTGGCTGACCTCAGGTTGTCACTGATTCGCGGGTGCGGGTCTGCACAGAGAGCTGAGGCAGGTAACAAGGGGCGTACCACTCCACCCCCCCGAATTAGTGACACAAACAATTATCCATTCAAGACTACTGTTGCCAATTATGAACCCAAATCGAAACCCTTCCCGTTTAAGAAAGGCCAGGGCCCTTACCCATCTCAGGGGAAGTCCAAGAGTCAGGTGGAATGTTTCAAGTGTCATATTGCGCGCTCATGTCCGAGCGCACCGCCTACAGCAGTGGTGTCACTAGTGAGCAACATTGGCGTGTCTTTGAGGTCTTCCGCGTTTGCCCGGGGTAAACAGTCGGTTACGAAGTCATCGATGGTGCAGAAGCAGCAGGAGTGCTCGTCACCCGTCCGTGATATTTTTTTGTGGTCATAGGGGGCACGGCACTGTGAGGTGGGCTGGTGTGAGGCATAGGCTTGAGTTGTTGCGTGATACAGGCGCTTCCCAAACACTAGTGAAGAATTTCACTGGCAAGCCTGTTAACGTTGCTCGGGTTGTGGTGGTTCAAGGCATCAATGCTACGCGGTCTTACCCGCTGGTTAGAATGGAGCTTAAGGTAGACGGTGTGACACGGGAGTTGGATGTGGGTGTGGTGGAGAAATTGCCAGTTGAGGGGGTAGACCTCCTTCTCGGCAACGACTTTGCGGTGCCCACTTCCGAGGTTCCACCCTTAGTCGTTGCCGAGAGGGCGGCCGAAACGAGTAGGGAGGGGCAAGAGTGGCTGGAGAGGTGTCAGATGCCGCAGCTGGCTTATGCTGTCACCAGGTCTCAGTCCGCTCAGGTGTCACAGCCTAGTACCCAAGTCCTAGGCCAGCGGAGGAAGGGTCGGAAGGAGAAAGTCAAGGCTGATCGGGTTGAGAGTTTGGATCCAGCGACACTCCTTGGCGACTTGGTACTTGCACCCATTATGAGGTCTGGAGTGGCCCCAGAACCTGTCCCCCCTAGCGACATGGTTGGGCGTGATAGCACTCCGCGACAGAAACGTTCCCAAGCGAAGCAGGCGAAACTTGAGCAGCATAGTATTGGGGATGGCCACAAGTTGCTTCAGGAGCACTTAGATAGGTTGGCACCCTCGGATATATGTCGGTTGCAAGCAGAAGATCCGGGGCTTGAGAGTTGTGGGAACGGGGCGATTAAACTCGACGAGGACGGGGATGCAAAGTCGGGAGGCTTTTTTTCATGTTGGGGGAATCCAGTACCGCCGTTTTTTGGATCCCAGACGTCGTTGGGATGGTGGGGCAAGAGTGGTTGACCAGTTGGTGGTTCCTGAGAAGTGTTGTGATAGCCTGTTGCGGTTGGCGCATGATGTTCCATTGGCAGGTCACTTGGGTGTGAGAAAAACGTTGGCTTCGTTATCTAGGGTGTTCTGGTGGCCAGGTATTAAAGCCCAAGTTTCGGCATGGGTGGCGATGTGTGGTACCTGCCAGAGGGTGGGAAAGCCCAATCAGAGCATACCTAAGGCTCCGTTGCACCCAGTGCCTGCTATTGGTCCGCCCTTCAGCAAGGTTATCATCGACATGGTAGGCCCTCTGCCTCCCACTAGTGCTGGTAGCAGGTTTTTGCTAACCCTCATGGATGTCTCCACTCGCTACCCTGATGCATACCCTATGAGAAATAGCAAGTCTAAGACTGTTGTGCGAAATTTGCTATTGTATTGCTCGAGGTACGGGTACCCGCAGGAAATTCAGTCAGACCAAGGGTCGAATTTCATGTCCACACTCTTCAAACAGACCATGCAGCAGCATGGGATTCGTACGGTTGTCTCTTCCGCTTATCACCCAGAGAGTCAATGGGTGTTGGAAAGATGGCATTCCACTTTGAAAAGCATGTTGCGGTGCTACTGTTTGGAGAACGGCAAGGATTGGGACCTGGGGCTACCGTACGTTTTGTTTGCGGCAAGAGAGGTACCTGGGGAGAGCCTTGGGTTTTATTCCCAACAAGGTAGTTTTCGGGCATCAAGTTAGAGGTCCTCTGAGCATGGTTAAAGAAATCTGGGAAGGGACTGTGCAGCCATGTTCTCTAATTAAGTATGTCCTCGAGAGTAGAGACAGGATGCTGAAGAGCCTGGAGTTGGCAGGGAAGATATTTGGTAGACAATCAGGCTTTGATGAAGGATCGAAATGATACTAAGGCAAAGCTCCGGGAGTTTGTGGTTGGACAGGAGGTTTTGGTCTTATTGCCCTTAGTAGGCCATCCCCTGTCGGCTAAGTTTGTCGGTCCTTACAAGGTCGTGCGCAAGTTGTCTGACCTAGATTACCTTGTGGCTACTCCGGATAGGCGGAAGAAAAATCAGCTCTGTCATGTGAACCTGCTAAAAGAGTTTGTGAGGCGCCCACCTGAGCAGCTTACTGTCCCTGTGCTGGCTTGCAGCAGCCAAGGTGGAGAAGGAGAGGGGGGCAGTGAGGCACAGGTGGAGGAGAGCTAGGATTGTCATGTCTCGGCGGATCAGTGGGCGGGGAACACGAACCAGGTGGCTGTTGAGGCACTAGAGTACCTGCCTGAGAAACAGCGTGCAGCGATCCAGCACCTATTTTGTTCACACCCCACTGTGTTTGCCGAGCACCCAGGCCTCACAACTCATGCGGTGCATGATGTGGACGTTGGAGACCACCCCCCCTTTAAATCAGTGCCTTATCGTGTACCTCCCATTAAACTTCCGGCTCTCCGAGCGGAGTTAGGCTACATGTTGGAGAGAGGACTGATAGAAAAAGGGGCGGTTAGGTGGACATCTCCCGTCACTCTGCAGCCCAAACCAGATGGCAAGGTCAGGTTTTGCATTGACTTCAGGCGGTTGAACGGTTTAACTCCCACCAATGCCTACCCTCTTCCCCACGTAGATGACAGTGTTGATAAGATCGGGTGTGCACGTTACCTCACCAAGGTGGATCTTGTGAAGGGTTACTGGCAGGTGCCATTGTCTGAGCGGGTGAAGCAGGTTTGCGGGTTTGTGGTGGATGGGAATACTTACCGTTGCAATGTTATGCCATATGGCCTGAAGAATGCACCTGCAACTTTCCAACACCTGATGAACGAGTTAGTGGCGGAGATCCCTAACTGCACCGTTTATCTTGATGATGTGATTATTTATGACGATGACTTTGAGAGCCATTAAGAGCACATCGAGGCACTTTTCAGGAAGCTAAGTGAGGCTCATTTGGTGGTCAATCTGGGCAAATGTGACTTTGTTCGGGCAACTGTGCAGTATCTGGGGTTTGTGGTAGGGTTAGGCCAGGTGTGCCCCCCCCTTTCCAAGATACAGGCTATTAACCAGTTCCCCAGGCCGACCACCAAAACACAGATCATGAGGTTCTTGGGCATGATTGGGTATTACCGCAGATTCATCCGCGGATACTCCTCGGTGTTGGCTCCTCTGATGGACTTATTGGCAAAGACAAAAAAGTTTGGGTGGGCACCTGAGTGTGAGAAGGCTTTTTCACTGGTGAAGCATATGTTGTGCACTCATCCCATACACAGGGCCCCCAACTTTTCAAGACCTTTTCAGCTAGCAACAGATGCTAGTGGCGTAGGGGCTGGTTGCCGTATTGATACAGACAGATACAGAAGGTGTGGAACACCCAGTAAGCTTCTTTTCGAAAAAGTTCAACTCAGCACAAAAGAACTATTCAGTAGTAGAGAAGGAGCTTCTGGCTATTGTGCTGGCGCTCAGGCACTTTGAGGTGTATGTTCCCACTTTTGGCCCAGTCGTGGTGATTATTCTGACCACCACCCTTTGAAGTTTTTCAATCCTGTACAGAGTTTGATAATTCTTCACTGACGAGCAGTTGGCCGTAATATATAAAAGTCATGTGCGTTCTCAGATGGATTACTGTTCACCTCTGTGGAGTGGAAGTGGAGTGGTTGTATTGAGGCAGTTGGACAAAATTCAAAATAAAGCTATTAGATTAATCAATAACCCTGCAATCACACAGGACCTTCCTACATTATCCATACGAAGAAACGTTGCATCCCTTGCATTATTCTACAGATATTTTCACAGCAATTGTTCCGAGGAACTTGCTTCAATTGTGCCGCCTCTCCACATCTTTCCCCGTAGAACTAGGGCAGCTGAGAGCGGCCATGAATTTACACTTTCTCCTCCACAATGCAGAACTTCTGCTTATCAGAATTCATTTATCCCCAGAGCTACTACTCTTTGGAATTCACTTCCCTCGAATTGCTTTCCACAAACTTACAATCTACAAATGTTAAAATCCGGTTGTTACAAACATTTTATGAATGGAGGATGCCTTTTGTTTTATCTGTGTTTTTCCTTCCTCCGTTCATTGTTTCTTATAAAAAAAAAAAAAAAAAATCAGTTCCACAACCGGAATATGAGGCTAACTAGATGGTCTTTAATGTTGCAGGAGTATAGTCTGGACATTCGCCACAATGTGATAGCTGACTGTTTGTCCAGGCTGGAGGACCCAGGGTAGGTCACCACAAGTGTGCTTGGTGGAGTGGAGCAAAATTAGGCTTGCCCTGTAGTGCAATGCCGCCAAAAACACTATCAAAATTATAAAAACCTCACATAAAAACTCGTTCTTTTTGATAGTATATAAGTGCAGTATATCACAGCAAGAATCTAAGTCACTCTGAGCTGTTGTCTTAGTAGGCTAGGCTTGGTGAAGCTTGCTCGTTGAGCGTGATGTAATTATTATGATGCTATTATTTTGGGGAAGTGTTGTGCAGATTTGTTTTTATAATACAGTGTTTTATGTTTGTGATAGTGCCTTGTTTTCACAACTTGGGAGAGTAGCTGGGTGTTGCGGGGTTGGTGAGCATTCTGTCTGGTCAGATGTGGAGTTCACCTGAGGCTGAAACGTCTCACATCTTGGGCGGGGTGTTACGCTGGCCAGCTAGCCAGAATGCGCTCGTAACTCGCTAGCGCTCGCCAGGGCAGTGAAATGGGCTACAATAATCGTAGAACGATGTTCTTTCTTTCATAGAGTTCATGCTGTCACAGACAGTTCAGTGGTGATCTTTATTCTTGTCTGTGACACTTGGAAGTATTTTATATCATCTATAGAATATAAGATGCATTGTGTGAAGTTTGAGAGAGAGAGCGAGGTAGGCAGTGAGGTGGTAATATGTGCGTGTGTATGTATATGCTGCCTCCATCGCTCGGAGGAGTTTTCCCACGCTCGCGTGGGCTTTCCCAGGCCCTTGATTGGCTGGCGCGCTTGGCGCGTCCTAAGGATGTCTGCATCTCATGACGTAGTGGTCTGTGATTGGGTGCCGCTGTCCTAGTGTTGGAGCTGGGGGCTCCTGCCGCCTTTCTCTGGCAGAGCTTGGCGTAGCGTGCTTGGTCCTACATGTCCCTTGCAATCTGTCCCGCCATATAACCATCTATACTACTCTCTCTCTCTCTGAACTTCTTCTTTTTCATACTTCCATCTTTATTCAATTAATTATCCCTTCTGGTTCTGCATACGACTTCCATAGTCGGCCAGTCGTATTACCAGCACCAGCTCTCACATTTATGTTTGCACTAGTTTTAGGGAGTAGTAGAGTCATAGTCATATGGTAGCCTAGTGTTGGGGTGCTTCTAATTATTGAGCTGTTCTCTCTTATTATTTAATGCTAGACAGTGGAAGGTATCTTTGGTCGTTGTCTAAGTTATGTATGTGGGAAGTTAGAGCTTGTACACCATCGACGAAGTTAGCTAGCCTGTAACCCTTGTGCATATTTTCGTTTGCGAGTGTAGCAGTATACAAGTGAAGGGCTTTTGCCTACTCTCACCTGTATACTTGCTGCCTCATTTTGTTGACCTTTGTGGAGCGCCAGGGTAAGACCAGATACTTGAGATCTGGAACCAAGAGAGCCTCCAAGTCACGTAACGTAACATAAGGGAAATTCGTTCAAGGGGAGACAGTAGGCTACAAAGGAGTACAAAGGAAATCAAGCAACAACAGATCTAGTGACCCTTCTAGGCTGCTTGTCCTCCAAAACACTGAGGATCAAGTGTCCAAACAGTGGTTTAGAGTGGGTAAGGGAACATTGGAAAGGGAACTACTGCCCTGCCACTAACGTGGCAGGACTGGGAAGTTAGTAGGAGACATATGGGTTAGTAACTGAGGGGAGGATAAAATAAAGTTATTCATTTACAAACGCGGTCAGTCGCGGGTTTGATGCGAGATATTTGTCTAGGCGGAATATAAATTAATCAACGGTGCTGCAGTCTATAACGTCTCGGGGAAGCCCATTCCACAAGTTGACAACTCGATTGAAGAAGAAATTCTTAGATTCATGTGAGTTAAAAGATTTACCAATAATTTTGCAACCGTTTCCCCGGGTGTAATTAGATTGGTCGATAGTGAAGTACTTACTACAGTTCATATTGTCGATGCCTTTGATGATTTTGAACACTTGAATTAAGTCACCTCTTAATCTGTGCTGGGTTAAAGGAAATAGATTTAATTCTCTAAGACGCTCTTCGTATGGTTTGTTCTTTAGGCTAGGTATCATTTTGGTAATTCTACGTTGAACTCGTTCTAGCTTGTTTATGTCTTTTTGGTAATAAGGGCACCAGCATTGAACACAGTATTCCAGAAGTGGGCGGACTAAGGAATTGTAAAGGGTTAGGACTACGTCTTTGGATTTATGCTCAAATGATCTGCCTATAAAGCCAATTATTTTGTTTGCCTTCTTAACAACTTCTGAACATTGTTGACTCGGTTTTAGGTTACTCGATATTGTTACTCCCAGATCGGTTTCTCTGTTTACATTCTTAAGCTGAGTGCCATTCATCGAATAGTTTGCTTTCTCATTTAGGTATCCGATATGTAGTACTTTACATTTATCCGCATTGAAATTAATTTGCCAAATTTGGGCCCAATGTGACAATTTATCTAGATTGTGTTGCATATCGTCAACTTGTTCTTTTGAGAGTACGCTATTTGCAATTTTTGTATCGTCAGCAAATTTTGAGATTGTACAGGTGAGACCCTCATCTATGTCGTTGATGTAAATTAGAAAGAGAATTGGTCCTAGTACCGATCCCTGGGGTACCCCGCTACTTACATTGGACCATTTAGATGCCTTACCGTTTATGACTACTCCTTGCTTTCTGTCGCTGAGCCAATTTTCTATCCCTTTCAACACACCGTCTTGTATTCCATGCGCTTTTAGTTTTAGCAGTAAACGTTTGTGGGGAACTTTGTCAAAGGCCTTTTGAAAATCAAGGTATATAATATCTACAGCTTTACTCTCATCGTAGAGGTTGAGGATATCGTGGAAGAAGTCTAAGAGGTTTGTTAAACAGGAACGTTTTTTACGAAAGCCGTGTTGAGTATCTTTAAGTATGTTATTTTCCTCTAAGTGATTTACGAGTCTGTCTCTTATGACCGTTTCTAGCATTTTACATTCAACTGAGGTTAAGCTAATTGGACGATAGTTACTGGGTAGGGATTTGCTGCCTTTTTTGAATATCGGTGTTACGTTGTCTATCTTCCACTGATCAGGCATAGTTCCAGACTGCAAGGATTTATTGAATAGTAATGTCAGTGGTTTGGAGAGCTCATCCTTGGCTTCCTTTAGAACTCTAGGCGATATTGTATCAGGTCCAGGCGTTTTATTTACCTTGAGTTTATCTAAACAATTCAATACTTCTCTCTCTGTAACGGTGATATTGCTTAGAACATCTGAATTATAAATCTGAATCGGCGATGGTGTAGGGATATCACTGAGGTCTTCTGTTGTAAAAACTGATGCAAAGAAGGTATTGAGGGCATTACTCATTTGTACTTCGTCTTTGGTGTATTCTCCATTTTCATCGACTAACGGTCCAACAGTTGAAGTAACTACTTTTTTCTTTCTGATATAACTATAGAATTCTTTCGGGTTTGTTTTACTTGATTCGCAATATGTAACTCTAGGGTCTTTTTACTTTGCTTAATTAACTTTTTGGCTTTGCGTCGTAGCTCTACAAATTTCACCCGTTCTTCGTCATTTTGTGAGGATTTTAATATATCATTAGCAAATTTTTTAGCAAGCAGGCAGTTTGAAATATCTTTATTCCACCATTTGGGCTTATTATTATGGCCTGGACGCCATATTTTCAATGGTATGCAGTCTTGCACTGCTTTTAGGTAAGAGGTTTCGAATAACTTCCAAGATGTATTTATGTCGTTATTGTTAATTAAAAAGCTCCAGTCAGTTTCTTTAAAACATAGCTCTAAGTTTATGAAAGTTTGCTTTCTTGAAATTAGGGACTTTTTCGATGCTACTATTTGGTTCGTTACAAGTAAAGTTTAAAGTGAAGCTACGAGCATGCTTGCGCTCTGCCTGGTTTCCTAGTACCTTTTATGCCACTGCTAGACTTTATTAGTGAGAGAGACGGTGTTGTGTTTATTAACTTTCAATGTGTATGCTTTAGGAATTATTCATGCCTTATTTTAGCCAAGGTTGATGCATAGTGCACAACCCGGTTTGGATGTTACGTTGGCTAAGGAAGTACTGTTTCTGAGTGGATATTATTAGTGCTGTCACAGAGTTGTTGCACTCCCTTGTTGTATATATGTATCCTACTTATTGGTGTATTTAAGATACACACTTTGGTGTCCTGCCCCTGCATTTATGTCTGTTCTATATTAACGAGCATCTTAGAGCATCAGACGATTTCAGAAGATTCTATACCCGATTGCTGTAGGACTAGACTTCCATTGCTTTCATAGAGCATTGTAGAGGTTAGTGTTGAGTACAGACTCACACTAAAATTAACGTAAGCATATACTCCTTTATTAAATCATATTATAGTTTATTCATGCATTGTTATTAATTAAGAGCATTTTATTAACGTAAAGTACTCCTTTTGTGAGTAGGCTTTGCCGTCTTCGGCAAGCCTTTGTAGAAGTGCAGTAAAACCCAGTTAATTGATACCCTGTTATCCAGGAGATTAACTCTGGAGGGTTTGAGTGTTTTTGTTCACCGGCGTAATAGTTCGAGGGTTTGGAATTAGCGTACCGTTGTTGCAGATATAGCCTATCATCTAGTCCATTCTTAAGTGTACCGTTGAAGTTCACAGCCTTCCCCCAACAACCGATGCAGCCAAATACCACTCGTTCCGAGTTTATTGTCAGGTCCAGGAATGGATGGGGAACTGTGTGGACCCCGAGAAATGGGGCTGGTGTCTGCGGAAGGGACAGCTTGAACCGAAGACGATGGATTCGCCAGTGGCTCCTGATTCACTACTGAAATTGGTCAGATGTCAGTGTAAGGGCAACTGTGACACTCAACGCTGTAGTTGCAAACGGAATGAGCTTGAATGTTCCAGTGCATGTGGTCAATGTAAAGGACTCTGTCAAAATAGCAACTTTGATGCAAGCACCGATGATCCAAGTGAATACGAACTCCTATCATGAATTACATAATTGGCTCTGAATGACGTCATACTACGTCATGTTTTTTTTTTTTTTTTTTTTTATAAAAAAGAGGGACAACAGGTCAAAAAACCCATACAAGCACAAAGTGCCTGTGTCACCCCTTGTGAAAGAGACAGTTCAGCCTGTCTGTAAGGTTTTTCGGCTGTAAATTAACCACTTTCCAGGTGTCCAAATGTTGGAGACTTTTTATATGTTCATCAGAGGGACCTAATAAACAAGTTAAAGCCAAAAAACGTTGTTTGTAATACATTTATAGGGTCTAGGAGCAACCAGAAAAAAGTTATCTGTAAATTGAAGCTTTGGACGGCGGCCATCTTGAATTTATGCAAATTAACTACTTTCCCAGTGTCCAAAAGTTGGAGACTTTTTTTATGTTCATCAGAGGGACCTAATAAACAAGTTAAAGCCAAAAAACCTTCTATTGCAATTTGTTCTAGGTCCAGTTAAATGATTGCTAGATTTACTGGACTACTACCGCACGTGTTGTGCCCTCATGGACAATATTTCCCTATATACGATACTAAGCTGCCTACAGGTCAAATTAACTATACCAGGTTCATAACACTGCATAGGATATTCAATCATAAATATTTACAGATCACATCCACCATAATAAGCACAATACCACAATACAACCAGTGACACTTTAATAACGTAGAAATACCTACCATGTGTGTGTGTGTGTGTGTGTGTGTGTGTGTGTGTGTGTGTGATTCATATAGAGGTGTATGTTGGTATCTAATCGTCTTTGTTGTGTACGTTTGGTAGTGTGGGCGTGAAAGAGAGGCTGCGTGTGTGTGTGTGTGTGTGTGTTTATGTGTATTTTTAGAATCGTGTATATGTTATTGAGAACATGTACTGTACCTCCCTACCATCCATCACCACCGTTTTCCCAGCAGAGTAGAGAGGATAGCCACACCAATCAACCCACATTACAACCACATACACCACAATTTTGCTTTTGTTTTTTACGACAAGATTTATCAGTCGAGCAATGATAATGGCGCCTTTTGTTTAATTGATTACTTACATAGTTTCACATAGTAACAATGCGATGTATTTTAACTTCTACTGTAATCGAGAGCGTCATTCAGTCTTAATATTTTTCTTGCTACCATTAGACGATGTTTTGGAGCTTAGGACAGATATCTATTAATCAATGAGATAAATAATAAAATATATGTGAATGAAGGAGGCAAAAGGCAAGGTACCTGTAACAAGAGCCCCCCACCCCCCTTAAACAAAACAAAATTGAAAGTGTGACTGAGAGCCATAGTCAAGTTACGTTAGAGGGAGGTAAATTTGGGGTGCTGGACAACAGTATGGTATTCTTGTTAAGTGTTGTGATATAAATAGGAGGAGTTGTTTGTGAGAGTTAGCTGAATTACTCATGTGTATGTGAGGCACACACACACAGTGGGGGAAGCCAAACAAATGAAACAGGAGTTCCAGCAACTCCTTATCATAATGCCAATAGGACCATGAAAAGGTCTCAATCAGCCTTTAAATGTCGACAGGTCTTTCCAAAACTTTGTTTTAGAATAATATGAATGACCTCACCATAGTATACTGGAAGAGTTATGAATGACCTCACCATAGTATACTGGAAGAGTTATTACTGTATTGACTTGTTACATTTATAATATGAATGACCTCACCATAGTATACTGGAAGAGTTATGAATGACCTCACCATAGTATACTGGAAGAGTTATTACTGTATTGACTTGTTACATTTATAATATGAATGACCTCACCATAGTATACTGGAAGAGTTATGAATGACCTCACCATAGTATACTGGAAGAGTTATGAATGACCTCACCATAGTATACTGGAAGAGTTATTACTGTATTGACTTGTTACATTTATAATATGAATGACCTCACCATAGTATACTGGAAGAGTTATGAATGACCTCACCATAGTATACTGGAAGAGTTATGAATGACCTCACCATAGTATACTGGAAGAGTTATTACTGTATTGACTTGTTACATTTATATTCCCAAATATATGGGGCTCAACCAGAGGAAAAAGGGGGTCCAGAAACCCTTCTTTAAAGAATACTCTAAACACTAAGGAACAATACATCTCAGTTTATTTGGATTTCATTTCCCGATGGTCATAGAGAACCGAGTTTAATAACGGCTGAATATTAGCCTCTCCTCAAACATTGCTGGGATTTAATTAAGGGGGGACTAGTCGCTTTGCTGGCCCCCCTTCTCCCTCATGTTTAATCCCATTAGTTTTCAGATTTAAGAAGTTAGACCTATTAGTTTAGGAATTTTAAGACTATTCACCCCATTTCGTTGTCAATATTTGGACTTTTCGTGTCATTGAGGTGTCGATTTTTTCCTGGCGAGCGATAGCGAGCCTGTAATTTAAAAGGAACGGCCTTCAGTCGGGACATTTTTCTATCGAAAAATGTAAACATTTACCTTGTCTTGGGGTGTTCTATTTAAGCTTGATGGAGGTCTAGGGAGGAAACTAATAACACAAATAATTACACAAATATATAAATGACAAAATAAATGCGGCCATCCCCACTTTAGTTGTAGGACCAACAAAGACAGTGGAGGGGCTACCGATGATGTCTCTCTCTCTCTCTCTGCCTGTCTCTCTATCTCTCTCTCTCTATCTCTCTGACACACACACACAATATACACCTAAACGTCATGAACAGATCCACTCTGTCATGCCACTTCTCCAATTACATTTCCAGTTCCCAACATGAAAGCAATTTTAGAAGTTCTGAAACTTTATAATTGCACTGAATCGTTGTCAATTTGTTCAGAAAAAAATTGCCAAATTGAAGCGAGGCGCCACACAGCAAACGTGAATGTGTGGAGTAAAGCTAATATTTGTTTCATTCGAGCAACCTTCGGACGATTGTATTAAATTTGTTTAAATAACCTACGGGAGTTAAACTATTGTATTAATAGGGGCTGCAGCCCTTTTATTTCTGAGGGTGTTTCGAAAGCTGAGTAATTATGTTAATGATTAGAGTTAGACGAAACATAACAAAAGGTACCAATTTTGTTCCCTCCCTCCCAATTACGTAACTTAGTTAAGCCGATCCAGACTTCTCTGCTCTATTAGACTGCCGCTGCCTACTTGGGCGGCTTTGGTCAGATACTTAAGGCGAACTAACGCTCTACTTAAGGGAGAACTAAAGACTCGGTGTTACAGTCACTGGATTTACCATCTCTACTCTGTTGCACTCTGTCTCAATATTTTTGATAGTGTTCAGGCTGTCCTCAGATAATAATAGTTTTATTCATATAATTTTGAATTAGAAAAGTTTGACACAATGAAGATATGAACTGAATGGAGAGGGCGTATTATTTTGCAGATCTTTTCTTGTTTGCATATATTTATGTATACATATACTGTAATTACGTGTACAACTCAATAAGATTAATATATCCTAAAATAATTAGGAATGCGTTGTCAATAAAGTGCTCTCCTAATGTAAGTCACTGGACAATATACACATAATTTTCCTAAAACAAGACATTCAGTAGCTTAACCATATATATTGGGACACTACATGTTCTTCATAACCGAGAATAAAATTCGATCTGCATGTGTTTATTATCCTTTGTCTTCTAAATACTTTCATCCTTCACATGTGTCCTTAGGCTTTCTAACAGTTATGGATTAAGGGTGGGATTTCCACTTGAGTTTTTTTCTGGATCCTTTTCTCCCTCATGTTAAGCCCCTTTGTTTTTGAAATGTTAAAACATTCGCCCCAATAGATTGAAGATGTTAAGAACTTTCGCTCCATTTCTGTCAATTTTAAGATCTGTCGTGCCATTTATTTGTTGATTCTTTGATGGTGAGCGATATAGCGCGAGCCTGTAACTTAAGAGGTAGCGGCCTTTGGCCGGAATTTGTTTCTATTGAAAAATGCACAAATTTATCTTGAAAGGGGGCCTAGGGGGAATATTGTTAAGCTTGATGGAGGTCTAGGGAACAGACTAATAACCTCTCCTTAAACACTGTTGGGATGACGTTTCCTGCATTCACAGCTTCAATGTTTTGCCTCTTCCTTTTTCTGTTATAATAAATCTCTTTATTTTGTAGTCAGCTCAACACCGTCCTATGACCCAGATATCTATTATAGTCAGAGGGATATGGTTATTTTTATGTTCGATATGTTATAATTTATTATTTTTCTACTTACGTCCCTAGACCTCCATCAAATTAAGAAAAAAAAACATTATCTGGAAGCCCCTTCAAGATGTATTTGTAAATTTTTCGGTAGAAAAACGTCCCGTCCGAAGGGTGGTTCATCCTAAATTACAGGCTCGCTATCGCTAGCCAAGAAAAATCAACACCTAAATGACACGAACAGTCTTAATATTGACACAGAAAATGGACGAAAGGTCTTAAAATCGCCAAACTTTTGGGCCGGACGTCCTATAATCTGAAAACTAAAGGGGCTAGGTATAAGGGAGAAGGGTGTCCAGAAAATACGACCATCTCCCCTTAAGCTTATAGAACAATATTATACTAGTAGCCAGTATAGTTGACTTGCTGGAAGGGGATGTATTTTTAAGTTTGGTGGAGGTCTAGCGTGGAAACTAAAACATATATTAATGCTATTATATTTAAACCAAAAAACAAGCACTACGACATTTTTCTATCTACACATTTACAAATATATCTTGAAAGAGAGTCTTGGGGAGGGGGGTGTATCTTTTAAGATTGATAGAGGTCTAGTGAGGAAACTAAAAAAAAAAAAAAAAAAAAAAAATCATGAAGAAATACATTAATGAGCAAATAAATACGCCCATCCACCCTTAAGGGAGTGACTGTGTTATACCCCTATTCCAAGTAATTAGGCTACACCTCTTTAACCCTCTCCGACATATGACGCGATTTTGAGCCTATTAGGGATACTTTAAAGCCTTTGTTACCATCAGGGGTATAGTATTTAGAAACCTTTAGTCTAGTTACTTCAACCTCTGCAGTTGTCTTTGAATTAGGTGTGGCCAGAAAACTCATTTTGGAGAGGTAATTATAAGAGTGGGAGAACTCCCATTTCTTATTGCTAATCTGGCAACCTCTGTGTCATATGTGCGTGAAAGGGTTAACATTAACCTCCATAACTCACAAACTTCTAGAATAAAGCACAATTCCTATTGCCCTTATCGAGTTACAGAGGTTAGGGGTCACAATTTATGGACAACATATTTGGATCAGGCTATAGTCACACTCACTCCTGTATTACCATCTTGCTGACGGAAAGTCACGTCCCCACACTATCTACAACCTTCCATCAACATAGGGTCTCCTTAGATTTATGGAGAGATTGCTCGTTTTTCTGGTCCCCCTTCTCCCTCATGCTTAGCCCCATTAGTATTCAGATTTGTAGACGTTCGGCCCATTAGCTTGATGATTTTAGGACCTTTCGCCACGTTTCTTTGTCAACATTAAGGCTTTTCGTGTCATTAAGGTGTCGATTTTATCCTGGGGAGCGATAGCGAACCTGTATTTAAAAGGAACTGACCTTCGGCCGGGACATTTTCTAGTAATCTTTAAGGAGGGTCTCGGCGGGGGAGGGGTGTTCTTAACCCTTAATTAGCGGCGAGCAACATAAGTCGAGTTAAATAAAGCTGGACTATGTGGCGGCGCTCGACATAGGTCGAGTGGCAATTTCAGCACGTAATGTGGCTGAGAGAAAGAGACAAGTGGTGGCAGGAGACTAGCGAGCGTATGACTGCTCCAGACCACCGCGGCGAACCTACTGACACAAATCTCAGCTCCCTCCTCCCTCTCTCACTCGCTACATACTCAATTATGTACCGAAAGTACCGAATTACCTGCTTTTTGCACTCGCGTTGCACGGTTATTGCAAGAAAACTATCCATCATACAAGGATCGTTATGGTGTCATTCGAAAGCTCTGTTTATGCCCTTTCAGGGATAGGTACTTGTTTTATGTTCTGGGTCTTATTTAGGCATGAAAATGATCACGTAAACAGCCCTATTTTGGCTAAAAACACCCCGCTGTGCGGTACATATAAATAAACCGCATAGGCCGCTCGTAAGGTGTTAAGCTTGATGGAGGTCTAGGGAATAAACTAAAAACATATTTAAAAGATACGTAAATGAGCATATAAATACGGCCATCCCCTCTTAACCATACTATATTCCTTACTCGAACTGTTAATTTATTCTAAGCTAGATTTAAAGCTAAATTATCGTTTTTTAACAAGTCCACTTACCGCTGAAGCTTTGTGTTCACCACCTCAGAGACTGATTTTTTATTTTCTTATATCTCAACCTCGGGAATGTTCAATAGCCTATAACTCTTATGAGGCCCCGAGAATACCGATATTACCGGTTGAAGCTTCGAAATGTTGAGTGCTTCATATGTGTCTTACCAGATAGTCTAAGTGGAGCTTCAAGGTGTTGGTTGCTTCCAAAAAGGATAGAAGGAAAGAGGTAAAAATGTGACGTCACACGGTTATTCCGCGCGCGTCCTAGGGGTATCACCACTGTTGTAGGGCATAATATTATAACCAAAAGGCCCCAGTGGTTATTCTTAGTTAAATACTCCTTGATATCTTGTGTGCCTGGCTTGTCTGCAGTGTTACCACAGTTAGGGTGACATCCACATAATGAGGGGGCGTTATACTAACTCTTACCGTCATATTTAGCTACGTAAGTTAGGGGTTGCAAGAGCGCCCGGTATATCCCCCACAACACTCTTTCTCACACTGAGGGACCATTAGAAGTCGGAGGAATTTTGGGTTGCCACCAACCGACAGATTATGATCTAACTTACCTAACTTACTGAGCTCAATATGACGCATATCGTGCCATAAACATATTATTGAGTTCATGTGAAGCGATCCCGTCATATGATACTTTTGAGCGAAACCGTCATATGACGCGATCGCTTCATATATGACAGAGAGGGTTGAAGAGGTAACATCTTTAGGAGTGAATTAATGGAGGTAAAAACACTTTTTGAATGATTTAAAATACAATAGATATATAAAAGCAAGAGGAAACAAAAGTATACATATCCAACCAATATGTACAGTACTTATGTATGATGCAAGTATAACTCCAAGCAACACAACAGAATAAAATTGTCTTTGAATTTATATTATTATTTACATGTTACATAGATATTAGATTGTAAAGTTGCACTAAAACTGGACACTTTGACAAAATACGTAGTTAGGGTATACATATGATATATTGGGATATTCTGTCCCAGCAACAATGGTAGGGGTAGAGGAGGCTTGACTGTGAACCTCCTCATAATGACGACAATTTCACGATGATTAGGACTTTACAGTAGCTTTTACTTATGTCTGTTGAAGTCTGTCATGTTTACAGAGTCTCTGGATAACGTTGAATTGATTATTTATAGCGTTATTAGTACAAGGTAGGGATTATTACAATTTAATAGGTTCCCTCCCATTTTTCTTGATGACCGTGCTGCCATCTCTCGTGCGCGTGGATCACTATTTTCAGATGTGTGACGTTACTCTTTTGACTCTATCTATCTTTACTCTATGGTTGCTTCCTTTCTGCCTCACTAGATGACGACACCTTAATTAACACCTAACGAGCGGCCTAGGCGTTAAATAATATGTAGCCACCAGCGGGGTGTTTTTACCCAAAATAGGGCTGTTTACGTGATCATTTGCATGCCTAAATAAGACCCAGAGCGTAAAACAAGTATCTATCCCTGAAAGGGCATAAACAGAGCTTTCCAATGACACCACAACGATCCTTGTATGATCGCTAGTTTTCTTGCAACAACCGCGCAACACGAGTGCAAAAACCATGTAATTCGGTACTTTCCCCACACAATTCACTATGTAGCGAGTGTGAGAGGGTGGAGGAGGGTGGGATTCATGTCAGTTGGTCCACCGCGGTGGTCTGGAGCAGTCATACGCTCGCTACTCTCCTGCCACCACTTGTCTCTCTCTCTCAGCAACATTACGTGCTGAAAATGCCACACAACTTATGTTGTGAGCCGCCACATAGTCCAAATTTCTTTCACTCGACATATGATGCGCGCCGCCAAAGAAGGGTTAAATACGTCACTTGACTGTAGAGAGCATCTGTATGGTTGGTTAAAGCAGCTTTGAATATGGTTGGGCATCTTCTATGCTATGAATTTGTGGTGATAGCAGGAACGATCAGATCAACCCTAAAACAAAAATTACGTTTAGCATGGACTCGACCTGAAGTCCTTTGGGTCTGCAGTCCATGACGCTATCCACTGTGCTATCGCCTTTACCAGAGTTTGAACTAGTTCCTTGGCTTCACTAATTTTTTCCCTTACCTTGAGTAGTCCAGGAGCTATTTCCCATAAGAGGCCAAGTAAGGGATTTGGTTCAACATACCCTACAGAAAAGGTTTGACTAGACAGGGTGGTAGGATAGACTCTCTGGAACACCCCCAGCTAGTATGTGGTTCCAAATTGTGGTATCTCTTAAAAACTATAGACTGTTTTTAATTAAAAGGGAAAACAAATATGTGTTGCATAGTAACTTCACTTTATTTACAGGAACATGAGTTATTTTGGACAAAACATGTAAGTGTTATATGCCAAATTGTTCGCAATGTAATACCCTATCAGTACATAATTATGTATTAATTGTGCCTTCTACTTCACCTTTTATGAAGATATTATGTTAAATGCAAGAAAAGTGGTGATTTTTTTTTTCCTTGTCAATATGATATTATGATGATTTCTCATTCCATTCATACAAAACATATAATGTTTTTTATTACCGCAAAAACTGCCCATACTATTTTATTATAAACTGTGAAAAAATTAGCATAATACATCCATTAATATTACCACATGTGGGAGATGACTATCAAGTTCCCATAGTCGGTCCGCACCTGACAATTTGGGGGCCGCTCTGAGCACTTCCACATGTACTTGTTCAAATGTATCAATATCTTTTGAACATTGATACAAACATGAAATTAGGCATGAATGTTGCGGATTTACCATATTTTCAAAACAATATTGTTTTGGAAATCTAATAAAATTTGTTTTTGACATTTAGTTTGATAAAAGGATTCCATTTCAGTTATTTCAGGTATATTTATATGTCCTACATATGCAATAGCCTACTCCTAACATGTATTCTGCTTTTTTTTTTTTTTGTTATTTGTGAGATATGAATATATTGTGTGTTCATGATATGATTGTTCCAATATCATTTTAACAAAGTGAAATATGTCCATTAAAATATGTCCACTAATCCTTCTCCTCCTCATCATCATAACACTCATAAGAAACTAAAACTAAGCCTGTCGTTGGGTTTTTACCCACTTCTTTTGCAAAGCAGGCACACCCTTCTGTGCATGGAATGTCGTTGTTCCGACAAGTACAGTTTGCTCGGTGACATACCAATTTCTTGCAGTGAGAGACTGTTAGTTCCTGAAGACACGCTGGTGCTGGAGCCTTTGTCATTAGGACAAGATGTAAGCAGTCATTCTTAACTCTCCAACCATGTTGATCAGTTGGTGGTAGATTCTGCATTGGTTCTAATGCCTTCTTCCACACATGGGCCTGGTAGTTTACACGTTTGATGTGCTGGTGTAGGCTGTCAGATGTAGGGGGAAGGCTTTAATTTCTTTGCCCTATCTGACAAAACAGCCAGTATCTGACTTTGTCTGCTTTTGTACCGGCTCCCCTGGAGGTTGAGTACAGGGAACTAATGAATGCTTCACATGCTTCAGATACGCTGTTTTTCAGCTCTACATCCTCACCAAGCTGTCTTAGTCTGGACTGGTGCTCCCTTTTGCCAAGTAGTGCTGTCAGCCCCTTCTTCTTTCCTAATCCTGATAGTGCACTGTTGGAATCACACCCTGTAAGTGCGTGAAATCCTGGTAGATGCCTTGCAAACCTCCTGACCTAGTTTCTGTGTCAGAGTATGGACTGGTATGTATCTAAGTTTGTCTTTGACACCAGTCCAAAACCATAGCTCCGTGGACTGTAGGCTGTCAAAGTGTGAAGCACAGAGGACAGCTACATCTGTGTCTGGTGACAGAATAATTGTGGCGCCCCCTGCTGAAGTGAGGCAAACGACGAACATAAAGAAATGAGAAAACAGCGTTTGAAAGTTCCCGCTCTCCCTCTCAACCCATGTGACTTGCCTCCCTCCCACCACCAGAGAGGGAAGGAGGCAGGCGCCGGTAAGAGGTCGGTTGCCTCGCTACGAACTGTCAAACGCTGTTGTGGAAGGGGAGTGGTGGACGCTGATTGGCTGGCGAGCGTTGACTCATCATCATGGCGCCCGCTGATTGGTGGCGGCTCTTGTCTCGGGGCTTTGACTCAGTTCAGCACGAACTTCTCAGTCGTGCGTTAGCTGGGTAAAAAATCCTGCAATAATTCTGGGAAAATCGTCCTTATAGACACTTCCATGTCGATTTGAGGCAAATGCTTCTTCCACAGGCTCAAGCATGCCTTTGCCTATCCGAGGCAAGTGCTAACTCAATTTCATCCGGCCCGTCGTTTGCCTCACTTCAGCAGGGGGCGCCACAATTATTCTTCCATAGTCATGAGAGGCATGCTGTGCGTGCAAGAGCAGTCGGGTGTCAGCTTCTTCATAGTCTAAGAAAAGTCGGCCCAGCAAAGAAGTGAGGTACCATACAAGCCATGGCAGAAATATGAAAAGCCCAGTCTCCAGTTCACTCTTCCTTTATGAATTCCAAAAGAAACTGAACCATGGACACATAGTCACACCAGTAGTTGAAGAGCTGGGATCTGGCTCTTCCTTCTTATTCAAACAGTGTGAACTCCGGATCTATTTTGGCTATGACATCACACATATTCTTCATGGAAATTACAATATCCTTCTCTTCTTCCAGAGTTAACTAGCTCACCATTGCTTGTTGCATAAAGGCTACCTTGTCACATTACTGTCATTCTGCTTGGAGAGCCACTGTGCAAAGGCATTCCACTTAAGATGAAACGTAGCCTCCATGAGGATTTTGTGGACTCGTACTCCAAGGATTGTAGGACTTTCCTTTCAAAAGTGTAGAAGTTGTTGTGCTACCATAAATCCCAGACTTGACTAGCAGGTCCTCAATGTCAGACATCTCATACTTCTTTCCCAAGACAGCAAGAAAGTTCAAGGCAATGTGGAAACCTCCCATTCGTATCACCATGTCTTCAAACTCTTTTGGAAACCTTCATTGAATATACTTGGCCTTCATGTATATAACAAGGTCAATTGTGATAACACTATCTTTCTGGCCGAGGTTTGTCATCATGGCTTGGACATTCGTCATGACTGTATATACAGTGCTGAACTCGGTTGAAGAACCATCAATCATGGGACAGTAGCCAATGTTTGGGCAAGTTAGTGTCTGGGGGTGAACCACATCATTGAAGCTGCTCCAGACAGGTACCTTCTTTTTCACTGTGCAGATGAGCTCTACCTCAAATAGCTTCACTGGAGTCATTCTTAATATGGCCCAAGCAAGATCCATTTTACGTGATACTGAATGGAGACTTTCACTGATTTGGAACCACTTGGTTTTGATCTACTTCAGGAACTTGGTGAGTGCAGGCCGTTTTCCATCTGGATCAAATTCTCTTACAGACTGGCAAGTTGCAGGTGATTCAAGTGACCCCTTTCTCCTTTAATGGTCTTTAACCGCAATTGGCTTGGGGGTAGGTCCATAATTTCCTCGCTGGTATAGAGCAACTGTGGTAGCATAAGTTGTATTCTTGCCATCTAGGGTATCTTCATGGAGGTCATTGTTGTCTCCTGTTACCTGAACAAAAACACCTGGAATAATGTTCGAAGGCATCACCACTCCATAGATATCACTCTTGACCAAGACTTCTTTAGCATGGCTGGTGTCCATTGCCTCTACATCATCATAAGCTTCACAGTGGCCCATTCTGCTGAGGATGGTGATAAGTTGCTTTGACCTCGTCAGGTGATGAACTGCCATTCCCAGTGCTACGTGCTTGGGTATTTTGGTCCTACCATGAGATGAACAGTGAACAACATCTTGAGCGAGCATTAGAACACGCCTTTCATCTGCATTGTTGCTACACCTTGGTGAAGAAAAGTCAGCTTTATCATCTTTGTGTGTTTTTTCAATTGCCCACCGAAGCAACCAGTATAAACTCTCTGGTATCACAGACTTTGCTTATGTCATGGAAAGATCTGAGATGTCAGGTGGACGAATTGATATAATGCCCTGACACTCACTGATTTCTGATTTGATTAGCCTTGCAGTTTGGTACAGCAGCTTCATTTTGTCTGTGTCAGATTCCCTTGTAGTCCTCTGTTCTCTAAAGGTGCGGTCACACTATGAAGACTTAAGGTAATAACCGCGGCGACTCAAGTAGTGCCGATTGTCTTTGCCGATCATCCGTAACTTGACCAAGAGTAAATCTCTGCCTGAGGCAGGCTGGACGGCATCACGGATCACGGCATCATGGATGGGGCTACACGGAGACCTAGCATAGCAGACCGCCGGCGTCATGCGGCGCAACGAGGCAACAGGACGGCAAAAGGAAGGCAACTTGACAGCCTTCGTGTTACGCAGGTCCCCTACTTGCGCTGGCACGCGAGCCCCGCCACGTGGCGCATGTCGGGGGCCAACGCTTTGGCGACGCATGGTGCCACACGGCGCTGACCGGTCGGCTACCGGTCCCCCTCACGCGCATACCGGTGGGCGCGTGACGGCGATTGCCTCACGACCGCGGCTAGCTCGGCGACCAATTTTCCATGCCTCTTGCATGTTCAAAGCAAATCGAAACCAGCCACGACCATCCTGGCCACCCATCGTACCGTACTGTACTGTGGTGATGCGCGGGGATCACCCACGACACGCGGTGACTTAGATGAAGACCTCCTTAAGACCTCTAAGTCACCGCGGTAATTCCCTTAAGTCTTCATAGTGTGACTGCCGCTTAAGTGGTTCTCCCACTGATGAGATATTTATTTTGAAGGCACAGTTAATAACATCTTGGAGGAATCGAGAGCTTGAGTAGAGCAACTCTGCTTTTTTGCAGTCATAAGGCTTGTGGAAAATAACACTGTCACCAAAATTATGCTTCAGTCGCAATTTTAGTCGTTGGGTAGTGTAACTGTCAACTTTCTTTAGCCCCTTTCCACGCAGATGATCTCTGTACTTGTCCATCAACATTGACATATCGTATGCCTTTCCACTCATCAGGTCACCAGAGATCTCTTCTATCAGGTCTCTGAATGCAGTATCATATGCAGATTCCTGTTTTTCCCCACAGACTCCTCTGACTTCAAGTTTGTCTTGCTCACATAAGAAGCATGACAGGCACGATGATATCTGGCCTCAGCTTCAATTAAGTAATTGTTGACAGCACTAGTTAATTCAAGCATGACCTGATCACCCTTGGGAATTACTGCTTTAACTATTGTTTGACATCCCTGAAAGGTGCTGGCCATTATTAAATCCTTCACCTTTTTGCGAGTTTTCTTCTTGCAAAAGAGACATACAGACCAGTCAATGGGTGATGACTGGGATCGTGATACTCTGGATGTGGATGCATCTGCTGTACTCGTATCAAACTCTACTTTTGATAGAGATTTCGACAGATTTTCTCTTGTGCACGTATCAGAAAGTGTCTCTGCCGGTGCATCTTTTATAGCAGTTCGAGTCCCACTGAACATCAACAGTGGAAAGTGTGTAAAAATCTGCCTTCAAACGTTAATAAACATAATCCTGCCCAAGTTCAGGTGCTGTAACAAGTGTCTGAATTGATGCTACTGAACGTCTTCTCAGTTTTTCACTGGAGTCCATTTGACAAATTATGAACTTGTTGAAGTCTGAAAGTCTCCTTCTATTTTGTAGACAGCAGGTCCAACAATTCCTGATTCTCTGCACTAGTCATGGTGTTTTTTCACTGTCTGAAAACAAAAATAGTGGCGCTAGCCATATATTTGATCAGCACAAAAGCTAAAGTCTGTAGGCAGAGGTAAAGCTACGCAAAACTGACTGTACTACCAGTAACATGTATTGCTGAATAATATATTTATTATACACCTAAAATGAAGAAAGATCATGTCAGATCATTTTTAAAACAGCAGAGATGTCTTAGGCATGAGGGAGAATGCGTAAGAATACGTTTATACAATCAAATCTAACCATTTAATCCAACTTATTAAAAGCATAATACAAATATAGGTGAACATGTAACCTTTGCCAAGACCGCCATATTAGATTTTCAAACACAGTTGTTTTTCCTGGAAATATGGTAAATCCGCAACATTCATACCTAATTTCATATTTGTATCAATGTTCAAAAGGTTTTATACATTCGAACAAGTACATGTGGAAGTGCTCAGAGCGGCCCCCAAATTGTCAGGTGCTGAGCGACTATGGGAACTTGATACTCATCTCCCCCATGTGGTTCAATTCAATTCAAATTTCAATTCAAAAAGGTTTATTGATACAATTAGAATACATTACAAAGGTATGGCTTTACAATAACAAATTAATAGCTAATTGCATCAATGAGGATTTGATGCCATGTGGCATATATGTCCTCCTATTCCTTACTACATATTTATATGGTCAGCATAAGGAGTAACACATTAGTGAACATAAAAGTGAGATAACAAAAGAAAATGAAAAGTACCAATTATAGCACACACCAGATGCATACATACATCAGTATTCGAAGCAATGCGTTTATTTATCTAATAAGTACAATTATAGTTTTCGCTTAAATGTTAAATAACTACATTGAGTATCAAATAATTTGTATATTCTTTTCCATACTTCAACTCCCTTATGTCTAAATGTTATTGTCATCAGCGTTGTTCTGCTCACTGGGACATGTAAGTTGTGCCTTTTTCTAGAATGATGGGCATGTACTGAATATCCCTATTGAAAGTAAACTTACCATCCATCACCGAAGGAGTAACACCCTTGATATATTTAAACATTGATTTTGCTATACAGAACACATAGACGTCAGGAAATCTTAATAATTGCATATATTTAAATAAGGGTTGAGAATACTGTCTATAATGAGCCGATTTGATCATTCTAACAGCTCTTTTTTAGTAGTGTAATAATTGGTTTAATATGACAGTCACTAGCTGGACCCCAGACCTCTATACCATAAATAATTATATGGATACACGAAACAGTTGTATAATGTAACAAGTGTTGAAATAGTCAATAATTTCCTGGCCTTGCATAATATGCCTATCCCTCTTGACATTTTGTTTTAAATGAGCCTTAGGTGTTCATTCCAGGATAACCTGGAATTAATTAATACACCGAAGAATTTTGTGGTGTGTACTTTTTTTAAGAGGAATATCGTTTATGCATACATTATAATTTGTTGCTACCTTTTTCCCTTTTGTAGTGATTACCATATAATGAGTTTTATCAACATTTAATTATAATTTGTTCACCATCACCCATTCTATTAGTTTCTTTATTTCAATAGTCATGGTGTTTATTAAAGTATTTATGTATTTGCCACTCAAAAATACGTTTGTGTCATCTGCAAATATAATAGGTAAGAGGTCCGGGGAAGCATTCACAAAATCATTGACATATATCAGGTATAATAGAGGACCAAGTACTGATCCTTGTGGTACCCCACACTTCACTGAACTTCTGGAGGAACAAACACCGTTATAGTATACATATTGTGATCTATTGAGGAACAAACACCGTTATAGTATACATATTGTGATCTATTTACTAAATAGCTCTGTAACCAGCTATAAGCAACTCCTCTAATAACATATGTTTGTAGTTTTACTAAATAGCTCTGTAACCAGCTATAAGCAACTCCTCTAATAACATACGTTTGTAGTTTTACTAAATAGCTCTGTAACCAGCTATAAGCAACTCTTCTAATAACATACGTTTGTAGTTTTACTAAATAGCTCTGTAACCAGCTATAAGCAACTCCTCTAATAACATACATTTGTAGTTTTACTAAATAGCTCTGTAACCAGCTATAAGCAACTCCTCTAATAACATACGTTTGTAGTTTTACTAACTAGCTCTGTAACCAGCTATAAGCAACTCTTCTAATAACATACGTTTGTAGTTTTACTAAATAGCTCTGTAACCAGCTATAAGCAACTCCTCTAATAACATACGTTTGTAGTTTTACTAAATAGCTCTGTAACCAGCTATAAGCAACTCCTCTAATAACATACGTTTGTAGTTTTACTAAATAGCTCTGTAACCAGCTATAAGCAACTCCTCTAATAACATACGTTTGTAGTTTTACTAAATAGCTCTGTAACCAGCTATAAGCAACTCCTCTAATAACATACGTTTGTAGTTTTACTAAATAGCTCTGTAACCAGCTATAAGCAACTCCTCTAATAACATTCGTTTGTAGTTTTACTAAATAGCTCTGTAACCAGCTATAAGCAACTCCTCTAATAACATACGTTTGTAGTTTTACTAAATAGCTCTGTAACCAGCTATAAGCAACTCCTCTAATAACATACGTTTGTAGTTTTACTAAATAGCTCTGTAACCAGCTATAAGCAACTCCTCTAATAACATACGTTTGTAGTTTTACTAAATAGCTCTGTAACCAGCTATAAGCAACTCCTCTAATAACATACGTTTGTAGTTTTTTAAGTAATATAGAATTATTTAATGTATCGAAGGCTTTACTAAAATCCAGAAACACTCCAAGTACAAAGTTTCCTGTGTCCAAACCCTTGATACTTTATCTATCAATACAGTCAGTGCCAAGTCAGTTCCATATCCCTGACTAAATCCAAATTGATACTTGTAGAGTAATTTATGCTTATTTATAAATGACAATAATCTATTATACAAAATTCGTTCTAATACTTTTGAAAATACAGATAGGACTGACACTGGACGATAATTGTTAAATATTATAACGTCATTACCTTTATATAGAGGCGTAACCCTTGCAATCTTTAGTTCATCGGGATATACACCTTCACTTAACCCGTTGAGTACCATAGGGGATAGTAATACAAGTCCCCCCCCCCCCCCCCCAGTCCCATGGTGTGTGGCCAAAATGGCAGGATAGACCACCTTTCCCCTTCAAAAGATATGGGTTAACGTGTGGTGACTGGCTCTTTTTTTTTTTTTTTTTTTTTCTTAAGAAATATTTAACAATTATCGTCCAGTGTCAGTCCTATCTGTATTTTCAAAAGTATTAGAACGAATTTTGTATAATAGATTATTGTCATTTATAAATAAGCATAAATTACTCTACAAGTATCAATTTGGATTTAGGCAGGGATATGGAACTGATTTGGCACTGACTGTATTGATAGATAAAGTATCAAGGGTTTGGATACAGGAAACTTTGTACTTGGAGTGTTTCTGGATTTTAGTAAAGCCTTGATACATTAAATAATTCTATATTACTTATAAAACTACAAACGTATGTTATTGTTTGTCTAGAAGCCCTTTTTTTGTTTATCTATCTATCTATCTATTGCCTGATGCCGTGATCCCCGAAGGGGTGGCCACGAACGAACCGCCCCCATGCACCTCTGTCCCCAGTCAGTCGACGCCCCTCCCCCCAACCAGCACCGCCCTCGTTCATGTACTTCCTCACTCCATCCTTCCACCTCATATTCGGTCTAACTCTCCCTCTCTGTCCCTCCACCTCGCTCTCGTACACCCTCATAGTCATTCTCTCGCTTTCCATACGTTCCATATGGCCGAACCATCTCAAGTTATTCCTTTTCACACTTTCCAGCACATCTACCTCCACACCACACCTCCTTCTTACTTCCTCATTAGTCTGTCTATCCCTCCATGTAACTCCGCACGCACTCCTTAAGTAATTCATTTCCACTGCTCTCACTCTAGGTCTGAGTATCTCAACCAACGTCCATGCTTCGCTTCCGTAAGTCAGTGTCGGGATTACCACACTGTCATGCAAGGACTTCTTCACTTCCATACTGACCACCCTATTTCTTGTTACTGCTTTTAGCGTTCCTACAACCCTCTTCCCCTGTTGTACCCTCTCCCGCACTTCTTCATCCATAGTCCCATCTTTTCTCAACACACTGCCCAGATACTTAAAAGAGTTGACGATCTCCATAGCCTGACCGTTCAGCTTCACCTCACACTCTGTGACTTCACCCCTTTCAAAGACCATAACCTTGCTCTTCCCCGTATTTACCTTCAAATTCCGTTTTTCGCACACTGTTTCAAACTCATTTACCAGACCCTGCAACTCCCATTCATTATCACTCATCAGAACTGTATCATCCGCAAACAGCAATATAGGTAGCTTCCACTCAATTCCCTCCCTTTTCAGCGATACACCAACATCCACTGCTCTTGATAGTATTTCTTTCATGACTCCATCCATATATATAGTAAACAACCACGGGGACATCACACACCCCTGTTTCAAACCAACATTAATTAATTCCTATGACTTTTTAGCATTACCTATATTTTTCTTAAATGTTGTATTGTAGTGTTCTCTTTCTGAGTTACGTAAGAGTGTCTGCAACATTCTTTTATATTTTGCATATTTAGTGTTATTATATATTGTTGGTTTCTTTAATGATAGCCCATATAATTTATTTTTAATTTTAGTTGAATTTTTCAAGCCTAAGGTGAGCCATGATTGTCTATTATTATATGTTACCTTTGCTTTAACAACGGGAAAACATTCTCCAAAATGTGCTAAGTACTTTGAGTGAAATTATGAAAAAGATTATTGACAAGTTTTACTGTAACATTCCCCCAATCTATTAAAGATAATTTCCCCTTAAATTTGCGTATGTTTTGTTTATTATATTGGCATGTTTCTAAAAATATAGGGGTTTTTATTTTTTGTTTGGTAGAATTTATGCAGAATATGGGAAAGTGATCAGAAATATCTACATATAATATCCCATTAGTCATTTCATTACTCTGAAGATCATTACATAGTATGTTATCTATAAGTGTTGCTGAGTTACACGTTACTCGTGTTGGTTTATTTATTAGTGGCATAAATTAATAGGAGAACACAGTTTTTATAAAATCTTGTGTTAGATTATGCCTCTGAGTATTTAATAAATTCAAATTATAATCCCCCATTAAATATACACATCTATTTTCATGATTAACCCTTGTCTAGCGGGGGGAGGGGGGGGGGGGGGCTATTTTGGGCTATTCAGGCCCTCCTGAATGATCAATCAAGTATCTGCATGAAAATAAATTTATTCAGCAAAAAACTAGGTACTAAAAGCTTCAAAATGAGACCAGAACGAGCTACGTAGCACTCATCGTTCTCACGCAGTGGTACCACTAACATGGGAGTTTAGCGTATAGCGGAATATTTTTTCTAGCTACGCTCACTACTGGCAACACTGCCGGCCTCTCGAGAACAGAAGGAGCGTGAGTCAGTGGGCGGTGGTGAGCCCTGGGTGTCGGACGTGTGGCCTGCTGCGCTCCCGGCCATTTGCACTCGATTTTAACCCTTAAAAAGCCTTAATAATGCTCCTAACTTGCTGCAAATTGGAGCCAACATAAGGGTTAAGTTTATCTAGAATACCATTAAAATAATGCAGACAATTTTCTATATTGGAATCAGGAGGTCTGTATATAACACCTACAACAATGTTTTTGTCATAAGTAACCCAATTATTGAACAATAACTGAACATGATCACTCATTACAATTAGATCACCTCTTATATTTTATTGTATTTGTTTACTACTCAAAATTGATACTCCACCACCACGTTTCGCTCTCCTAATATTATGTTCATGTTCGTATGTATTTAAGTTGTATATGTTAACGTTAAATTCATTAAACCAAGTTTCGGTAATGCCAATTACATCAAATCAATATAAAGGTTGTTTAGATAAGACTCAAAATTACTAAGGTTTTTTTGCGGACTGCGTATTTTTATATGCACCAGAGATAAATTATCACCAGAATACAATCCACATTGTTGGTTAAACGTGTCTTCGAAATAATATCCACATTTTAATAGTTCATATCAGGATCAACATCACAAAATGGCATATTATGTATATCATTAGGTTCTAATGGATCAAACTCCACGTTATTAAGTGTTGATAATAATTATCTGTTACTTATTGCGACATTTTCTTCAGCAAATACTGTATCACCATCTAATTCAGAGTTAAATGGGAAGGTATCCTATCTACACATCGCACACATTCAACCAGAGCACCTCAGGTGTACAGCCTGCCCACAGATTGAACATACAGAATGCTCACCATAATTACCAATTATCTCCCTACATGTATTACACATTACCATTATAATATATTTATAATACTAAAGGATATTTCACTGTAGTATACATAATACGAATAGGCATGTTAAGAACTTGAAAACACAATAAAAACAAAATCAATACAAATATAGACAACCAGAACTTAGTTTGTGTATGGAACACTACCATGAATAAACAATAATTTTACCACTCAAATGATGATACCCTAATATATATCGAAAACTATATTCAAGTACAATAAATAAATTTGTATTTTAAGTAATTTTATGAAATTTGTATTTTGGGCATTGCACAAACTTCACCGATTAATGTTACGCAGGCATGAGCTATTATTAATTTATAATTTATACTTAACAAACGTGCGAAAAACAGAAATGTAAAAAGGAAGGTTTTAACATAGAGAACAATAATGTATGTATCATGCTAATTTGTTCAGTTTATAATAGAATAGTAAGAGCAGTTTTTGGTATAATAAACACAAATATGTTATGTTTAGTATGAAAGGAATTAAAAATCATCATACTATCATATTAACAAGGAAAAAACGTGTTATTTCCACTCTTCTCGCATTTAACGCAATATCCTCATAAAAGGTGAAGTAGAAGACACAATTAATGCATATGTACTGATAGAGTATTACATTGCGAACAAATTCACATATAACACTTTTATGTTTTGTCCAAAATAACTTGAGTACCTGTAAATCAGGTGAAGTGTCTACGTGACAAATAGTTCTATCTATCTATCTATTGCCTGACGCCGTGATCCCCGAAGGGGTGGCCACGAACGAACCGCCCCCATGCACCTCTGTCCCCAGTCAGTCGACGCCCCTCCCCCCAACCAGCACCACCTTCGTTCATGTACTTCCTCACTCCATCCTTCCACCTCATATTCGGTCTACCTCTCCCCCTCTGTCCCTCCACCTCGCTCTCATACACCCTCTTAGTCATTCTCTCGCTTTCCATACGTTCCATATGGCCGAACCATCTCAAGTTGTTCCTTTTCACACTTTCCAGCACATCTACCTCCACACCACACCTCCTTCTTACTTCCTCATTAGTCTGTCTATCCCTCCATGTAACTCCGCACGCACTCCTTAAGTAATTAATTTCCACTGCTCTCACTCTTGGTCTGAGTCTCTCAACCAACGTCCATGCTTCGCTTCCGTAAGTCAGTGTCGGGATTACCACACTGTCATGCAAGGACTTCTTCACTTCCATACTGACCACCCTATTTCTTGTTACTGCTTTTAGCGTTCCTACAACCCTCTTCCCCTGTTGTACCCTCTCCCGCACCTCTTCATCCATAGTCCCATCTTTACTCAACACACTGCCCAGATACTTAAAAGAGCAAATGGTTGTTCCCCCTTCTAATAAAATACAGTCTATAGTTTTTTTTAAGTAATACCACAATTTCGAATCACATACTACCTCGGGGTGTTCCAGAGGGCCTATCCCACCACCGTGTCTAGTCAAACCTTTTCTGTAGGGTATGTTGAACGCCTGCCATTATATCCCAAAGATATGTAGAATGAAAAACTAAAGTTAAATATAGTACTATCAGCCAAGCACTAATCTAAAACGCTGCAATGATAATGCACTTATACACGTGCACCCTCAAACTACAAATAAGCTATACACTATTCCAAGTAAGTAGGCCAAAACTCTTAAACACTAATCTCTATAACTCACAAACAACTAGAGTAATCGACCTAATACTTATCTCATTTGGGAATGGTCACCCAGGGAATATTTGCGGACAGTTAAAGCCCATTTGCTCCATCCCTTTTTCAGTTACATAAATAAGAGTTCAGGATTTCGGGCCGAGAGTAATCCACCTAATACCTATACCATTTGGGAAGGGTCAGCCAGGGAATAGGTGTGGAGATCTACAGCCCGTTTACTCTAGCTCTTTTTTAGTTATAGAAGTTAGAGGTCAGGAGTTTTGGCATACCTATAATGAATGCACTATAGTATGGTTCACTAGTATATGTGGGCAGCGTGTTGGGCAGCTGCAGTGGATACGCCCAATGGAGGCAACCTTTGGCACACCGCATGTCACCTGTGGCTCACAACCATCAGTATCAATAAATAACATGTTTTAATTACATTTTAATTTGGTAGATACATGAAAGTGTTGATGAATTTGTGCATTAGTTGATGTAGTATCCCCAAGATGCCTTTTATGGGAATCCCACAGCATCCAGGCAGGGCATAGCGAGATCAGCTTGTAAGAGGTTGATCCCAATAACATGTTAAGTGGAAGTACATATTTCAGTGTATACAGTATATATACAGTATATATACTGTATATATATATATTGTGACGTTAACCACTCCGTTAGAACCGCATGGCTTGTCCTACAGTGACTCGCTAGGATTGCCAGGGCAGTGGATGGGGCTACAGTTTATGTATTAGAGTGTGCTTTATTTCATATGAAAGCTCGTGTCATGGGCAGTCCAGAAAGGCTCTTTATTTTCAGCCATGTCAAGGCTTTATATATTTAATTGTAAAGTATATGTTTTATCATTAACTAGTAATGATGGGATCTGGGAGAGAGAGAGAGAGTAGAACAGAGTGAGAGGGGGGCGCGCAGTGTTTTTGCCCCGCTCGATGACGTCACGGCTGGCTGCCTCGTGGGAGTTGGTTGAGAGAGGTCCTTACCATGCTGCTAGCTCCCTTGCTAGTGGCTAGAGGACTTGTGACCTCTTTTTTCCCACGGGGCTCGACCTAGTCCCGGTATATATACCGGTTCCTCGCCACTCTCTCCCTCAGATCTGGTTTCTAGAACGCATCCCTCTTTTTCCCTTGGATATCTGCCCTCCTCTCCGCACCTGAGAACCTTTTCCTCTGCCTATCTCTCTCATTTTCCGTATCTTTCACCACCTTTTATTAACATTATATCCCCTCTGGTTAACTCTGCAAAATCAGCTTAATGCTGGCCAGTTGTATTGTGCGTTAAGGTCTGATATAACCTATGTATGTTTAGTTGTTAAGATAAGTTGATCACGAAGCATTGGTTGGCTTTCATATTGCCGCTTCCTATAATTATTAGTGTTCTGCTGGATTAGATAATGCTAGACTAGGGGTCTGATATTATAAGGTATTGTTTCCTATGAGTGCTGGCTTTAGTAAAAAGCTGCACAACATACCTGAGAACTGGAGTTGATTGAGTAAATTCTAGTCTGTGTCACTGTGTGCCATTGAGAGTAGAGCATGCACAAATGAGGGCTTTTTGCCTATACCATTCTGCACTGTTCTAAGCTCGTTGTTTGTCTTTGAGGTACGCCAGGAGAACGCTTAATACTTCGGTATTAAGGTTTCTCAAGAGAGCTACCCTTCCCTATAACGTAATATTTGACGCACAGACTTGAGATTTGCACTAGGCTATGCGGCATGCCATGCGCACCAGTATCTCGTATCATTGACTCTAGCTAGACTTTATCAATCATAGTAGACATTAAGAATATTAACCCAATTACTCTTTTTATGCATACCCATTTATTATTACACAAGCATTTCGCAGCCTAGTTTGATGTATGGAGACACAACCGACTTAGGCTCTTTTTGTTGATAGGAATACTGCATTGTCGTGGCGATTATTATTGTTGTAGTGTTTAGGATATTCTTGGCTCCGACGGCATTATATATTCTGCCTTTGTGTGTGCATAGCCTGCACGAGCATTGTTCCGCTGCCTGCCTTTTTGGGTTCTATTTCCGATACTAGGATCTTTATAGCATCTAACATTTAAAGAAGATTCCTTGTTAGTGTTGAAGGACTTTAGTGCACTTTCTTTCATGCAGGAGTGCCTGACATTTATTGATTAAAGTAACGTAAGCTGTAACTTCTCTTACCACCTTACTTTGCATACCATAACCAAGCACCTTCGGTTATAGGTAGTAATAGGCTGTTTTCACATAACATTAAGCCTAGAGTAGACGCACATTTATTGAGAGTTTGATAGCCTGTTATTGCATATAGAACTCTGTAGAGTATTTGTGTTCTTTGTTCACTGGGAATATACATCAGAGGTTGGATCTAGCGCTTTCCGTTGTAGCATTTATGCCATTACTAGTCCAATAAATAAGAGCCCTGATATATTTAAACCCCAGTCGTAACAATACATATATATATATATATATATATATATATATATATATATATATACCGGTATATATACAATGAAATATGTACGTCCACTTATAATGTGAATGGGATCATAATGTAATACATAATAATAATCAGTAAATATGTTTGCATTAAGGCGAGATATCCACTTGAGGGATATTTATTCTGGACCCCATTCTCCCTCATGTTTAGCCCCATATTTATTTAGATTTTAGGATGTTTGCCTCATTTGTTTGGCGATTTAATGAACTGTCACCCAATTTTATGTCAATGTTAAGACATTTTGTGCTATCTAGGTGTTAATTTTTCCTGGCGAGCGATAGCGAGCCTGTATTATATTTTGCTACCGAACAATGTATAAATGTTTCTTGAAAGAAGATGTTTTTTATTTATATATATATTTTTTAAGGTTGATGGAGGTCTAACGAGGAAACAACAAAATAGGTAAATACATATATATTTTGCCCACAAAACAAGCACTACCCCTTAAATTAACTTGTCAGCCAGATCACTAGGATTCTGAATATAATTTTATAATACAAACTCTCTGTAATAATTAATATATATGTCCACTTAACATGTTAAAAGGGGAGGCTGAACCCTCCGCTGAGCCCAGACATCAAAATTTATAATTTTTGTGTTCTTTGTTATAATGCTTCTTTCAACATAG
This sequence comes from Paralithodes platypus, assembly GCA_032716605.1. Lineage (NCBI taxonomy): Eukaryota > Metazoa > Arthropoda > Malacostraca > Decapoda > Lithodidae > Paralithodes > Paralithodes platypus. The sequence continues at coordinate 11,236,543 of CM064524.1, forward strand.
GAGAATAGCATAGGAAGGAACAAAAAAACATATCGCATCCATAACCCCCCGGGCTGGGGGTTCGCCCTCGACTCCCAAAAAAGGATTTTTTTTCTTTCAGCCACCCAAATTTTTTTGTGTGTCTGTAGTCTAAAGGGCTGCTGTAAGCAATAGAAATAATCATATGAAGGCATAAACACCCATATGACATCCCTAGGGCCCCCTTGGGGGGGCCCCAATATCATGGATTTTGGTAAAAATTTATCTCATAAAACCAGTGAAGCCTACCCATGATGAACATTTTCTTTAGTTGGTCATTAACACTCCAGCCCCGGCTACGCATTACATAAATATTCCCCGAAATCCGGGGGTTATGGCCAAAAAACGTCTATGCCTACGCTACCGTATCTTTGTTATTCTGACTTCTTCCGCATTCCCGCGCATCCCCAAGCGTAGATGTGTTTCGTACCTGTAGAATGGCATTAAGTAGAGCTCTCTAAGTCAACTGGTTCAGTTGTGATGATGATTTCATTGGAGATAACTTTATGGCAAAAACATCCACTTTACACTACTTTTCGATACTTAACAATAACATACAGGCACACAGGAACAAGCGACGCACTCCTTCTTGTGGCCGGAGATGCGGGGCGTCGGTCCAGCCGGCTGTTGTTTACATGCGTCGGACGTACGCCTCGCACACCAAGCTTACAGGCTTTGAGCTCATGGGTGTTTAAAAGCCCTTCCGGGTGCCTCGGAGTGTGTTTTTTATGGGCGTTCAAGAGCCCATCCGGGGCTGGAGGGTTAATCTCGATCTTCTATGTGCGCGCTATGGCAGAAAACGGAATCTAAGGAGGACTAACTATTTTATGCCCCAAAAATAGTTTTGACTGATGAAAATCTATGAATTTGTGTGGTTTGCTATAATTTTTATGCACTTACGAGTGCCACTATATTTTTATGTATTGCTCAAATGCATTCCCCTTCTAAATAGAGTAGATAGGGGTACATAGGAACGCCTGTACGTTTAGATAAATGCCATTTTGCCGAAAATATCCGAGTTTTGACCATTTTGGTGTCAAATCAGCTGTAACTCAAAAATAATAATGTAATATATTTTTTTCTGCACTTTCTATTATTCAATAGGGATATATTTAAACGCTACGTTGTAGGGGATGCTTGTACGCTATGCCATGCAAAAATTGCGGGAAATTTGAACAATTTTGAGTGACTAGACGATTTTACGATAGTGCAATGAAATTTTGCGCTCGCGCGCGTGCACATAAAGATCTGATTTTTTCAGCGAGTCTTAGTATTTCCATATGTAATAAGATGGTATAATGCCAGAAACACAATCTCTTATACAGGGTGACTTGGCGGTGTAAGGTTCAGCCTCTCCTTGGGATCATAATGGCATGTGTTTGTATCAGTGAGTGATGGATGGTTGCATTAATGATGAGGCTATTAAATTATTTATCTAGCTAGAGGTATGATCACCATATAAATTAATGTGTATAAATCATTCATAGGTAAACATATAAACCTGTATCAAGACACATGTATAAACTAATATAATAAGCCACATTTTGAAAGGGGAGACTTACAAACATATGATAAGTGTGAAGTAGACATTATAGTACACTCATAAGCACAAACAAGCATGTTATCTCTCTCTCTCTCTGACCATCAAAGCACGCGATTTCCTCTACCCAATATACAGTACTCTACCGTGACTATTGAACCTTCTCTTGCTAATGGACACAGGGTTAGACTATGGTAACCAGCATGGGACTAGGGTTCTTGAAAAGGGTTTCTAGTCCTGACGCTATTCTTGACTTACAGTGAGCTGGCATAATAATCCAGAAGGGTTGATAGCCTCTCAAGTCCTATTTTAACCCACTGAGCCCCAGCTAGTTTATAATAAATGTACCACCCAGGACCGGCAGGTTTTGAAAAAAACAAATGTTTCCAGAAAACACCAGGAATGGGTTAGGAATGAAGGAAAACTCACAAAAAACCGATCCCCTAGGTCATTAAGGGGTCCTACGGTGTGCCCGAAAGTTGGATTTACAAGAGGGGAAATGTGTAGGCAAAACACCCAAAAACAGGTTTTTGCGCGCTTGCGCGCACGCGGTTGGACTTTTGAGAGTTTTCAACCACCGGCATTGTTGTGTGGGATACTTACACAGTTCCCATACAAATCTGAGCCTTTTACGTGCCATAGGACCGGAGTAATTAACAGTGACGCATACGTATGCGGCGCTGGGGTTTAGCGTTACAAACATTTTGGACTCAAACAGTGCGTCGCTGGGGCTCAGTGGGATAACTAACTAAGTAACCTTGGCTCCACTACACATCATCACCCACTACCCGTAACACAGTCCCCGCCGGGGACTTGCTATCGCTCGCCAGTAAAAAAATTGACACCTAAATGGCATGAAAAGTGTTAATATTGACAAAGAAATGGGGCGTAAAGTCTTAAAATCGCCAAACTAATGGGCCGAATGTCTTAACCTTTAAACGGAGAACCTATGGTATTTCAAAGTGCCCGCCAGGCGAAGATACTTTGATATATTCCATACGAAAATCGTCATTATTCGATAAATATCGTTGTTACTTATTCATAGGTGCCTATTTTATGTTTAATATGAATATATTAACACCTTATTGGCGGACTAGGCGGTCTATTTATATGTACCGCCCAGCGGGGTGTTTTTAGCCAAAATAGGGCTGTTTACGTGATCATTTTCATGCCTAAATGAGACCCAGAGCGTAAAACAAGCATCTATCCCTGAAAGGGCATAAACAGAGCTTTCCAATGACACCACAACGATCCTTGTATGACCGCTAGTTTTCTTGCAACAACCGCGCAACACGAGTACAAAAACCATGTAATTCGGTACTTTCCCCATACATTTCAGTATGTAGCGAGTGTGAGAGGGTGGATGAGGGAGGGATTCATGTCAGTAGGCTTGCCGCGGTGGTCTGGAGCAGTCATACGCTCGCTACTCTCCTGCCAACACTTGTCTCTCTCTCTCAGCAACATTACGTGCTGAAATTGCCACACGACCTATGTCGCGCGCCGCCACATAGTCCAAATTTATTTAACTCGACTTATGTTGCGCGCCGCCAATAGAGGGTTAACATGTAACAGCAATTAACACCTTACGAGCGGCCTATGCGGTTTATTTATGTGTAACGCACAGCGGGGTGTTTTTAGCCAAAATAGGGCTGTTTACGTGATCATTTTCATGCCTAAATAAGACCCAGAACGTAAAACAAGTACCTATCCCTGAAAGGGCATAAACAGAGCTTTCGAATGACACCATAACGATCCTTGTATGATGGATAGTTTTCTTGCAATAACCGTGCAACGCGAGTGCAAAAAGCAGGTAATTCGGTACTTTCAGTACATAATTGAGTATGTAGCGAGTGAGAGAGGGAGGAGGGAGCTGAGATTTGTGTCAGTAGGTTCGCCGCGGTGGTCTGGAGCAGTCATACGCTCGCTAGTCTCCTGCCACCACTTGTCTCTCTCTCTCAGCCACATTACGTGCTGAAATTGCCACTCGAGTTATGTCGAGCGCCGCCACATAGTCCAGCTTTATTTAACTCGACTTATGTTGCTCGCCGCTAAATAAGGGTTAAACAAGTGGGAATAGTATTTGGGGGGTGAAAAAGATGATGTATTGCCAACCGGTTCATTCATGAGAGGAGAGCCAGCGCGGCACACACCCTCCCCCTCCCACTTATCGATCGACACTGATGTCTTGCTAGTGAAGTCTCCCTCTTGCTACAATCTCTACATGTCTCCTCTTCGACCTTGAAACTGGGTGGGGTATATTGGCGCCGAAAATAAACCAATAAAAAAGTGAAAAAAAGGAAAAATAGGTAATAATTGAAGGGGGAGGGGAAGGGGGTGGGAGTTGGTCACATGTGGACAATTGATAGGAGGTATGGAGGGGAATTTTATCTCTTAATCAAATATTCCTTTGTTTTGAGTGCTACTAGGGTCTTTTAAAAGGCTTTTTTTAGGCCTTGGATCTTACGAGTCCCATCGCCTTTTCCCAGTAAAACCTCTTAAGAGACTCGGCGCCGTTCTCGGGTTAAAATCTAACACCCAATGGAGCTAAACAAGAGGAAGAAGAGGGTCCACACCAAGGTTTCCAGACATTGTACCCGGCTGGTTCCATATATAGCAGCCACCAACTAGTTAACCATACCTTCCAGTCAGAAACCAAATAGAGCCACCAATTAAGGGGGGAGTATTGGGTATTCTGGCCCCCCTTCTCCTTCATGTTTAGCCCCATTAGTTTTGAAATTTTAAGATGTTCGCCCCATTAGTTTGTCGATTATAAGAACTTTCGTCCCATTTTAATCAATATCAAGTCTTTCGTCCCATTTATGTGACGATTATCTTCGTAGCGAGCGTAAACAAGCCTGACATTTTCAGAGAAACCGGCCTTTGATCGGGACATTTGTTTATTTAAAAATTTACACATTTATTGTACAGGGGGATCTTTAGAGTGTATTTTTAACTTTGATGAAAGTCTAGCGAGGAAACTTGAAAATAAATTATTTATTGAATAAATCAATCAATACCCCAGATATTTTACCCGGGTGGTGGTTCCACAAAATAGCAGCCACATAGTTTACGATCTCTTCCAGTCTGAAATCAATTAGAGCCACCAATTAATGAGACAGTGTCGGTGTGATGGTGTGCTGGACGATGGGGCAGGTGGGATTTATTGTTTGGATGGGGTTGTGTTCGGAGTTGAGTATTCACTACCCTACACACATTATATATAAAGCTTACAAAATACAATATCCGCACCTGTAAGTTCCGAGATTGTGACTATGAAATCAGGCACCTCGAAATTAAGTGAACAATGATTTTGACGCTAGTGCTCCTCCTGTTAAAGATTGGACTTTGGAAATGGGTGTAAAATTAGCTGCCTAGGTAGTCTGCATCTAGTATAGTTACATAAAATTATCTGTTAATTTTGTGAGAACAGACTATAATTACCTGATACTACAGTACACTATGCCACGGTTGTGTATGACAAAACTTAATGGAAAACCAACCTATTATCTCCACAAAGGCATAAATGCAATGGATCCCATTATGTAACATTTGATTACATTATGTGACAAAAACAGGTCAACTATTATTGTTCAACAAAATATCAGAATAACAAAACCTGTGTCACCTGGAAACGATGACCTACCTGTCTTTCACTCATGTATAAATAGTCGTCTTACACATACACACAAATTATAGTCACTAGTATATTGTACCTCTTGCCCTCCTCCTCATAAATTAATTAATCCATCACTCTGTCACCCTCAAATACATACTATATATATACATGTGTTAGGGACCTTGACAATTTTTCAAAACTTCCCTTCCCTGACACGAATTAAATTCATCATCCCATTAGGGCGAGGACTGGTCATGCACAACTCGGGAATTTATATTTCCATATCTTCCAAGTCCTGATTATATTCGATAACAAAAAAAAACTTCAGTAAAACATATACCAGTGTCTTGACAGAATTAGTATGTAGGCAGCTGGCTCCTTTTATATTAGCTGACCCACCTATCATTAACGGTTATGTTGGTGTCATACAGATGGTGTAACCCTGGTAATGATGCACTGTGGTACCCTGAATAATATGTAGTAAATCCTTTTGTAAAACTATCTTAGGTAATCCACCAACCACAGCATCCAAATGAGCCTTATCAAAACACAACCTTTCAAATATACCACCCCACTTTAATATGTCTATGTTGCGAAGACCTATGCTTGGAAGTAAGGTGGGCACGCATTGTGGTGGTGAGCTTCGCTGTGTGCCTGCCTGCTGAAACCGGAACCTCTCCGGGAGGTCTGGGACCTGGGAGTCTTTGTTGGGGACCCCAAATGGGTTTAGGTGTCTGGATATTCTCCTGGGCGACCTAGATTGTAATTATATATATATAATTTTCTCACCGTACCCGTTGGTGTTCCATTATCCTGTCAAGTAATATTTAAATATATACAGTATATAATAATTCAGGTAAGTCAGCCCTTCTGGTTCCAACCTCAATTTCTCTCCCTCTCTTATTAATGCAAGAGCAGGGTCACGTCCACTGTTGTCTGATGGAAACTTTTTAATGAAAATTTACATATTACATAAAAGGAATGACAGTCATACAGTATAGTGTATGTATAATACAATGAGCTACATAAGGCAATGAGATATGTTTATCATTGAATACAATGACTACCCGAGTACGTAACACAAAACACAGAAGCGCGTCTTTTAACACTCCTTTAGGAACATTGAATATTAATTACATAATATACTGTATATCATTGTTGTAAATGCCATTATACAGTCTTTGAGCATCTTTTAGAATTGTCAGATAGAAATGATATTATATAAGCTTCTGTTGCTTTGTTAGTCTTTGAATCACTCTATGGTCTAGAGTAGGAACATTTAATAATGAATCAAGTTTGTTGGTGTTAAGTAATATTGTACTGTAAATGGTGAAAACATACTGTTATACCCCGCCGTTGGTGTGGAACACAAGGTATTGGTTTTACTCCTATCCATGTTTGATTATCTGTGCCGGTATCAGCGTGTTCCCAAAGTATCTAAAAAATGAATGAATATGTTTTTATAAAATTTTAGTATCACCATCATTTGGTACCTGAAGAGATTCCATTAACTTTTGGTTTACATTTAAATGCGTCCCCGCCCCTCACTTCCAACTTCTTGGAATAGCCATAGACAACCTTTGTTCGATATTTACAATATTCATGGTACTTCATTCCCAATTAATAGAGATGATATTGTAAACCCAATGATTGATATACCATTATTTAAAAAAAACAAATCATTTGATATGGCATCATCTCCAAAACCAATGCACTAAATAACACATTTGGTGACTGCATTCGGCTGGTTAATATACATATTTGCATTACTTAATATTTATATTATTATTATTAACATTTGTGTTATTATTATTATTATTATTATTATTTGTAATATTATTATAATTATTATTATTATTATTATTATTATTATTATTATTATTTATTCATTTGAACAAAAGAACATATAATCCCTTACAGGATGGATCAATGGCATTATCTCTATGTCAACAGTGGGGGTAAACATCGGCCAAATATCTTACAAATCCAGCATCAAACAACTCATACAATTTGTTCTTAAGTAAATTTGTTCAATTAGGAAGATGCCATTTTCTATTTAATCTTACCAATTTCTTCAGATTAGGAAAGACGTTTCATACTCAAGAAGGTTTAAGATAATTCGAGTTCTGGACAAATATGTCATTCTGGAGTTTTTCCTCTATAAGGTAGAACTTCTGCTTTAAACAATTCCTCTATACCCCGAATCACCTCTTCATGGAATTCAATTTCTCATAGTAGCATTCTACCACTATTCAATTCACAAAATTGCAATATTAAAATACTTATTAGGAGAGGACGTCTTCATGTTCATAATGTATTTTGACTCTCCTGGACGAGAGAGCAAGAGAGAGAGAGAGAGAGAGAAACAAAAAATGATTGAGGTCAAACCTAATGATTTGGAGTTAATGAAATGAATGATTGAGGTGGGAAGTGGAAAAACTGCGATATTCAAAGATATATAAACATAAAGATACAAAGAAAGACAGACAAGAAGGGACAGACAAAATAACTAACATGCTCACATGATATAAATGAGTAAGTAGGATGACAGAAAATGGAGCCAACAAAATGAGGATATAATCTAATTATGTTAGTTAAATTAAACTAACAACACCAAACACCTCCCAACTAAATGAATGAAAGCATGTGGTTCTCCTGGGATTTAAACCTGGGTTACCAATTACAAATGTTAAACACTAACCAATATACCATCAAGACAGTTAAACGTTAAGTAGATGACTACGATTTTATATCCATTTATCGAATACTGAATATCAATCAAATATAGCAGGCGTAAAATATCAGGAACAAAATATATAGGAAAGCGGATACACAAATGATTCACACCCTACGGCGGCGTGTGGGATTTGGTGTGCAGCTAAATTCCGTGGGATTTTGCGCGGGGAGGGGTGGGGGGGGGGGTTCTATAAAAGGGACAGTAGGGGTTACTATTATTAATCAAGTATTAACACTTTCACTACTATGACGCATTTATCATTATATTCTGGCTAACTTTTGACGGGTATACTAAACAATGGCACCCCCTTTCAAGAACAGAAAGGGTAATGTCTATCTCATTAACCTTTTGATTCCCATAATTCCTGCTTAAACTGAATATAATCAAGTAACGCTAGCCATAATGATACGGACTAGGGTTCAAGCCCACAATACCATGAATAAATGAGTAACTCCAGTGAAAAGGCAACACAACTGTTATCACCGTAGTACTATAAGAATGGATGTTAACTACCCAAAACTAGACTGCAAGGGTAATAATATCCTCCAGCGAAACCCTATTACTATACAACAAGTCAATCAGAATCATATAATTGATATTATTAAGTTTTCTTTAAATGTCAGTAGAATAACTTATGCTTTCATAAATCCTTTAAGATTTACATGTAAGGTATTCAAGTATCCACCTTAGTTTACTGTACAACATTTACCTATCACCACCCCCACCCCCACCACCACCACCACCAAGGGAGCTTCTGCCACCACCGGGGGTTCTCCAACTGCAGCTGCTGGATCCTCCCGAGGGAAAGGTAAGTCTGTGTCGATTGTGGGCGACTCCATGGTAAGACATTTAGTTAGGGCTACCCGCACTAAACTTAGGAAGGTTGTGTGTCTGCCTGGCCATAGAGTTGGGAGGGTTTTAGAGAAGATGGACCACATCTTGGAAGATAGTGGAGATAACCCCATTATCTGTCAAAGTGCCGGGAGTAACGATGTTGGTAAGGATAGAAGTGAGGAACTGCTGCAGCAGTATCGGGATGTGTTAGATAAGGTTAGGATGAAGGGAGGGATCCCTGTAGTACATTGTATCCTACCCAGAAGAGGAGTTCCCAAGGAATGAACATCCAGGGCGATTGGTGTCAATTGCCGGTTGGAGAAATATTGCAAAAAAAAAGCAATACCATTCATTGATAACTGGGATAGTTTCTATGGGAGAGATGGGATGTACGCAAGGGATGGGGTTCATCTTTCACGGTTAGGGGTTTCCACATTAGCTAGTTCTTTAGATAGGGTGGTTGTGGGGTTTTGAACAGAAATATTGAGAGTGTAAATGCGAGGTTAAATGGAACAATTTTAGCGTCAGGCGAAAGCGATAAGGATATTCAGTCTCATGCTAAAAATGATGACTATATTGCTAATGATAGTAGTGATGGTGCAACGGAAGATGGAAATGTCGTTAGAAATAAAGGTAAATTGGGTATAAAGAAAAAAAAGTAAATTGAGAGTATATTGCACAAACTGTAGGAGTCTATGTAACAAAATGAACGAACTTAGAGCCCTTGTTAGCAAAGAAAATATAGACATATTAGCGCTAACTGAAACGTGGATTAATACAGAAACCAGGCATTTTTTAGCAGAATTTGATATACCAGGATATAGTTTGTTTAAATATGACCGAACAAGTAAGAGGGGTGGCGGTATAGCAGTGTTTGTCAGGAGTACATTAAAAAGCTGCATTAAATCAGGTATTAGACTAAATAACGATAATGAAAGTGTTTGGGTATAGGTTAACGAAGGTAGTGAGACCATAGTTATTGGAGTTATGTATAGACCGCCAAATATGAGTAGAAATGACGGAACGTCATTATGGGAGGAAATTAAAATGGCATCAAGGTTTAGCAATGTGTGCATTATGGGGGATTTTAATTTTCCGAATATAGATTGGCAGCATCAAATAGGAGACTCTGATTCTGAGGAGTTTATAGAGGTAGTACAAGATAGTTTTTTATTTCAATTCATAGATACGCCGACTAGAGGTAATAATATTCTCGATTTAGTTTTCAGTAACAATGAACATATGGTAAATAATGTAGAGATAGGGGACCACCTAGGAAATAGTGACCACAATTCTGTGTATTTTAATATACGATCTATCTATCTATCTATTGCCTGACGCCGTGATCCCCGAAGGGGTGGCCACGAACGAACCGCCCCCATGCACCTCTGTCCCCAGTCAGTCGACGCCCCTCCCCCCAACCAGCACCACCTTCGTTCATGTACTTCCTCACTCCATCCTTCCACCTCATATTCGGTCTACCTCTCCCCCTCTGTCCCTCCACCTCGCTCTCATACACCCTCTTAGTCATTCTCTCGCTTTCCATACGTTCCATATGGCCGAACCATCTCAAGTTGTTCCTTTTCACACTTTCCAGCACATCTACCTCCACACCACACCTCCTTCTTACTTCCTCATTAGTCTGTCTATCCCTCCATGTAACTCCGCACGCACTCCTTAAGTAATTCATTTCCACTGCTCTCACTCTTGGTCTGAGTCTCTCAACCAACGTCCATGCTTCGCTTCCGTAAGTCAGTGTCGGGATTACCACACTGTCATGCAAGGACTTCTTCACTTCCATACTGACCACCCTATTTTTTGTTACTGCTTTTAGCGTTCCTACAACCCTCTTCCCCTGTTGTACCCTCTCCCGCACCTCTTCATCCATAGTCCCATCTTTACTCAACACACTGCCCAGATACTTAAAAGAGTTGACGATCTCCATAGCCTGACCGTTCAGCTTCACCTCACACTCTGTGACTTCACCCCTTTCGAAGACCATAACCTTGCTCTTCCCCGTATTTACCTTCAAATTCCGTTTTTCGCACACTGTTCCAAACTCATTTACCAGACCCTGCAACTCCCATTCATTATCACTCATCAGAACTGTATCATCCGCAAACAGCAGTATAGGTAGCTTCCACTCAATTCCCTCCCTTTTCAGCGATACACCAACATCCACTGCTCTTGATAGTATTTCTTTCATAACTCCATCCATATATACAGTAAACAACCACGGGGACATCACACCCCTGTTTCAAACCAACATTCAGGTCAAAGAACTCGCTCTGCTCACTCTCCACACGTACTGCCGCCTTTGCACCCTCATACATGCTCTTCACTGCTTTCAGCAACTTGCCCTCTACTCCGTATATTCTAAGTACTTTCCACAAACCTTCTCTATCCACTCTGTCATAGGCCTTCTCCAAGTCCATAAAGGCAACATACACCTTTTGTTTCTTCTCCAGATACTTCTCCACAACACAATTCAGGGTAAAAATCTGATCTACACATCCTCTTCCCTTCCTAAAACCTCCCTGCTCGTCGCCTATCCATTTCTCCGTTCTTACTCTCACTCTCTCAATCACTACCCTACTGTATACCTTCCCTACTACGCTTAGAAGACATATTCCTCGGTGGTTACCACACACTCCTCTTTCCCCTTTGCCCTTATATAGGGGGACTATTATGCCAGTCTTCCAGTCATCGGGTGCACTCCCCTTCTCCCATGCTAGTTTGCACATTTTCCATACCCATTCTATCACTATCTCACCACCATACCTCAACATTTCCCCACACACTCCATCTGTTCCTGGTGCTTTCCCCAACTTCACTCTTTTCATGGCTTCCCACACTTCTGACCTCCTGATCCCCACCTCCTCCTCCACTACTTCTCTTCTTCTCCCTCCCATACCATATCCAGCTATGTTTGCTGGCTCTTCATTCCTTTCATTTAGCAACTCACTGAAGTACTCCCTCCATCTTTCGACTCTCTCTTGCTTCTCGGCTAGCATTCTCCCATTCTTATCTTTCACACCCTTACTGTTTCCCTTGCTACCTTCCCTAACTTTCTTGACTTCTTTCCAGAACAGTTTCTTACTCTCCCTCCATTTTACACTCAGATTCCTTCCAAATTCCTCATCTACTCTTCTCTTACTTTCCTTCACTACTCTCTTCACCACCCTCTTACTCTCCACGTACCTCGCTCGTTTCTGTCTCTCGGAATCTTCATTCCCTCTGCTACCCAACCACTCTCTATATGCTTTCTTCTTTTCTTCCACAGCTATTCGTACCTCTTCTGTCCACCATGCTGTATATAATATACGATGGAAAGGTAATACCAGAGATAATACAACATTAATACCTGACTTCAGAAAAGCCAATTATGGTGAGTTAAGAAGAGCCCTATTAGCGGACCCTATGGTCAAAAAATGAAGTCGATCCAGGTGTCCAAATGAGTGTACCCCTTCTCAGGCACCTGTCATCTTAAGTCAGGAAGAGACGTCAACCTGGGTAGATACATACGATAATTTTATCGAGTTAGTATTCAATGCACAAAATAAATATATCCCCAAAAGAAAATTTAGATCAACACAGAACCAACCCAAATGGATGAATAATAGACTATTAGATCTTCTAGGACAAAAGAGAGGAATATATAGAAAAATTAGGAAAGGCGAAATTCACCTACTTGCTTACTATCAGAGTCTATCAAGACAGGTAAAAAAGGATATTAGGAAAGAAAAAAGAAATTATGAAATTAAGATTGCCAATGACTCAAAAAATAATCCTAAAACTTTTTACCAACTATATAAATCCAAGGTTCGAGATGTAATTGGTCCCCTTAAAACTTCGATAGGAGAAATGACAGAGAAATGTGCAGTACATTAAATAGTCGATTTCTTTCCGTTTTCACTAATGAAAATTTGGCACAGTTTCCAGAAGTCCGTAAGGTATATAGCGATAGTATAGAAAATAGGTTAAGTATGGTTACTATAAGTAGAAATGATGTGCTTTAAGGAAATTGACAGACTGAAACCTCATAAATCGCCTGGTCCTGATGAGGTATATGCTAGAGTATTAAAAGAATGTAGGGATGAGTTAAGTTACCCATTAACATTTCTATTAACAAGTCATTAGAAACAGGTATAGTTCCAGAAGCTTGGAAGCTTGCAAACGTAGTTCCGATCTTCAAAAAAAAGGTGACAAATCAATAGCATTCAATTACCGTCCCATTAGTCTTACATCAATCATAGGAAAGCTACTAGAATCAATTATTGCTAGTAAAATTAGAAACCACTTAGATACATTTAATTTAATAAATTCTTCTCAGCATGGATTCACTCAGGGACGTTCTTGCCTTACTAATTTGCTTAGTTTTTTCCTCAGAGGTATATGAAGCAGTAGATAATGACAAGTCATATGATATAATATATTTAGATTTCAGTAAAGCTTTCGACAGAGTCCCCCATGAGAGATTGATGAGAAAGGTTGAGGTGCATGGAATAGGTGGGGCGTTTTTGGGATGGATTAGGTCATGGCTAATTGGTAGGAAGCAGAGAGTCAGCATAAATGGTACGAAGTCAGACTGGGGAGCAGTCAAAAGTGGTGTCCCCCAGGGATCTGTATTAGGTCCTCTGTTGTTTGTTATATACATAAATTACCTTGATTTAGTTATAACTAGTAGGATAAGTAAATTTGCAGACGATACCAAAATGGGGAGAACAATTGATTCAGATAGAGATATAGAGTGCCTCCAAAGGGATCTAGATACCTTACACGGATGGTCAGTAAATTGGCAGATGAAGTTTAAAATTGACAAATGTAAGGTATTAAAGATATGGAAGATGCATACAAATGTTAAATATACACTAGCTAATATGGAATTAGAAAACTCGAATTGTGAGAAAGATCTAGGTGTGTTTGTTAGCAATGATTTGAAGCCTAGAAAACAGTGTATAAGCGTTCGAAACAAGGCAAACAGGATGCTCTGGTTCATCTCTAGGAGTGTGAGTAACAGAACTGCTGATGTTATCTTAAAACTTGACTTGTCATTAGTGAGACCCCATATGGATTATGCTGTTCAATTTTGGTGTCCTTATTACAGAATGGACATAGATTCATTGGAGAGAGTACAACGTAGAATGACAAAAATGATCCATAATATTAGAAAGGTTGAAGAAATTAGGCTTACATTCGTTAGAGAGACGTAGAGTTAGAGGGGACATGATAGAGGTATTCAAGTGGGTTAGTGTGATTAATAAAGGGGACATGAAAAATGTACTAAAGCTCATTGATAGCGAAAGAACTCGTACAAATGGTTTCAAATTAGATAAATTTCGTTTCAAGAAAGATATAGGCAAATATTGGTTTGGTAACAGAGTTGTAGATAAGTGGAATAGGCTACCAAGTGCTATAGTGGGATCAAGAACGATAGGGAGCATTAAGATACAATTAGATAAGCATATGGACCAGAGGGGTTGGGTGTGAGGGTGATCTGTCAGGTGTGGCCCAGGTGTGGGGATCTGCAGATCCTCGTTTTCTGACCTCTGTTGCATATCAGACTCAGGGAACCTTACAGTTGCGCGGACACGTCTTAATTTTGTAATTTCGAAAATGTTATTTTTGTAATTTCGTTAATTTTATTTATCTTCCCTTATGACAATGTGAGAGTCCACAATCCACAACTTTGTTTACCTGCTCGTCGGCCGAACCTAGAAGAAGAAGAAGGGGTGTGTGGTTCTCACGGCCAAGCTTTTTGTACATAAAGATTATTAACTCACTACTTTTCTAAATAGATGATGATTTCAAAAGGTTGTGATCCCACGAGCAGGTAAGCAAAGTTGTGGAATGTAGACTTTCAAAATGTTAATGGGAAGGGACACATATTATTGAGCTCTCAAAAAACAGGGGGTCGTGTGTATATCACTGTACCGCCAGACGGCTATATTTGCCGAACATTACCTTGATTCCATGCTCTTTTAAGCAAGAGCCAAATCGTGATACAATTATATATCCGTGAAAAGAAGATGATGGTGCTTTTCAATGACACCTGAATCATCATTGTACAACATCGGGTTATCTTGCAACGATTGGGCAACTGAGGGAGATATTTGGCTGTACGTCTGCCTTCCCATATGTTGTTGTTGTTCCCCAGGCTGTCAGACCGAGCAAGGCCAAGGCCAAAACCGATCCCCCCCACAGAACCCTCCCTGCTTTACCTCTAAGAATGCCCAGGTGACTGAAGCCACTCCCAGGCGAGAAGTTAAGGAGGGTACGGAAACGCCCAGGCACCGAAGCCCTACCCAAGGTCCTGTGCCTCTCAACAATTATGAAGGGAAAGTTGAGGTGCTGATAGGCTGGTCTATCAGAGTGAGAGTTGATCATTCTCTGCCATACCCATAGCTTATTCTGACTGTTCCTTCGCTTATATATTTGCTAAATCCCATGCGGAGGCGTCTCTTCCGTGGATTGACCTTTCTACTGCCAACCAAGAGGTTGCCAGACTTGGAGCCAAAGCCTCATATTTGTCCCTTGCCTTCCCATAATGTTATAGCCATTAATGAATATATACTTTGGCAATGGCATACTTAGATCTTACAAAATGCTTAAATATTACTAGTACTTCTTTCCCCTTGGCCTTCTTCCCTCTCTTCCTCCTTTATCATCTACTCTTCTCTAACTTCCAATAATTACCTCTTTAAAATTGATTTCCCTGGATTTTGTCGTAAGAGAAGAATTTATGACCTTCCGCCAACACTTTCTCGATTCTCATTATTTGTTCGTCAATCACTCCCTTCCACAAATCAGCCTTATTTAAAGGGGGCAGTGGTTATTTTCTTGATCTATTAATATATATATTAATTTACATTTTAGTTTCCTCGCTAGACCTCCTTCAAGCTTAATAAAGCACCCCCTAAACCTCCCTTCAGGGTAGTTTTGTACATTTTACGGTACAGAAAATTTGTCCCAGCCAAAGGCAGGCTCTTCTTAAAATTACAGGCTTGCTATCGCTCGCCAGGAATTGTCTATATATTGCTAAAGAAAAGTTTCAAAGACGTTGCCAGTACAGAAGGGGTTAAAAAGCTGTTAACTCAGACCCAGCAACGGCAGGAAGCCGTCAATAGATAAATCACTCCCCAGTCCCAGTGGCAGGGAGCCCAGTAATATACTTTCCTTGTAACTGCCAGTATTAGGCAGTGCCTGGTACCACGACCGTTTGAGCACTGCTCTAGAGTTGGCAACGCTTCTAAGCTTATATCCAAGCCTCTGCAGGCTGGGAGAGCCAGTATTCCTTCATCCTTTGAGGTGGGAGGTTGTTACATCTTGCCATTTTGGCCACATTGCTTGGGACTGGAGGGGACTTTTATTACTGTACCCTGTGGTACACTAGGGGTCAATCTAAAATAGCCAACCTTGATGCAAGCCCCTTATACCAGTGATGTATAGTCCAGAAAGGTTGCCAAATATAGTTGGCGGTAAATGACTGGTGTGACTCCGTGTTTAAGGTTATTCCCTGTGTCATTATTACTTGGTATACAACTGTTCCTCCCTGGCATCACACCACACACATCAGTCTACGGTATATTCACTCCAGTTATAAATGATCTAATGGAGCTGTCAGAGTCTCCTTTCCAATTATCATCTATAATATCTCTCTCTCTCTCTCTCTCTCTCTCTCTCTCTCTCTCTCTCTCTCTCTCTCTCTCTCTCTCTCTCTCTCTCTCTCTCTCTCTCTCTCTCTCTCTCTCTCTCTCTCTCTCTCTCTCCAGTATTGTCTACATATTACTTCAGAGTTGTGATTGCTTTAAGTGTAAATAGTTGGAAGTGTTCAAAGTTAGTCCAGCCGTCAGAAAAAATTAGCAACTACCGACTTCCTTAAGGGTGCCCACCTCATTTTTTCTCTCTCTCTGGGTTATATCCATTTTACCCTCCATCCAGGTGTTGATTTTTTTCCTGGCGATCGGTATGTTTTATAAAAAAAAATTGACAGCAGGCTAAATTTGTTCATTTTTCGATAGAAAAATGTATCGAAGCCGCATTTCTCAATACAATGCTGGCTCGCTATCGCTTGCCAGGAATAAATGGATACGTGGATGGGGTAAACATCTTAAAACAGTAGGCCGAATGGAGTTGCATGGATACAAGCCAGAGAAAGAGAGAAGAGGAGAGAAGGAAAGCAGGTCACTCCTCTTATGGAAAAAAACACCTCTACTAGTTCCCCTGTTGTCAAGGTCCATTTTAACAGTTTAATGAAATTTAGTTAACAATATCATGTAAACAGGGTACATATACTGTACATTATGTCTTACTTCTTTCAATGGGCTGGCATAAGTTCACTTATATTCTAATTAACAGTGATAATGGAGCGTCAGTTCACCTTTATTTTAATTAACAGTGATAGGAGAGCGTCAGTTCACTTTTATTTTAATGAACAGTAATATGACATCGTCGGTTCACTTATATTCTAATTAACAGTGATATTAGAGCGTCAGATCACCTTTATTTTAATTAACAGTGATAGGAGGACATCAGTTAAGATTTATTTTAATTACCAGTGATAGGAGCACATGTTCACTCAACTATTCACAAGCATTCTCCATTCACTCCTGTCCACCACCACCACCACTTCCCCTGCCTGATCTATAGTCATTCCTCTATCATCCAAAGCCTTTCTTACACAGTCTCTCCATCTCAATGGGGGTCTTCCTGCCATAATAATATAAACAATTATTGTTCAGAAAACTTGAATTTATAATTGTACCAAAACAACAGAATACATACTGTGATAACTCAAATTAAACACCGTACCTTGTCAATCACACGGCTCAGGTGAGAATACTGAAAACAAATCATACACAAATTACAACATAAAGTCATGAAACTTCGAAACAAAAGGCTTATAAATAATATTGGAATTACAAAAAATGGCTACCCAACCTTGCTACTTTGTCTTTAAGCTTATTGCTCATAGTGTTCCCTCTTCTTTCCCGTTTCAGCCTTTCAGTAAGATGACGATGGATTATATTTAGGATAGCCTTAGACAATTTAGATGATTATATTCAACTTATATCTACCTGCAGCATACGGAGTAACTGAAGACATGTTTTACTTTATCATTTTCAGAGATCCTGTCTAAGTTGAAGAGAAATTACGCATTGTAATTGATTCCATTCATCTCTAGATTAATTTAGTCAGTTTACGAAGAATCTGTGAGAGCTCAAGGTATATTTGAGACAGCTTGTATTGTACCTCTTTCATTTCTAGAGATAATTTTTAACCCGCATATAAAACTCTAGTGGTAAGCAAAAATACAAATACGAATACAACGTCATCAAACTGAAAGGCTTCATCATTATCTCACATTATTTGTCCCTAGTCCTATACCCTGTTTAATATAAAGAGGCCAAAATATCCAGACTACTAACTTTCATGACTAAAACCGACTAGAGTAACCAAGCTAATATATTTTTACCATTTGGGAAGAGTCAGCCAGGGAAAAGGTGTGGAAAGTTACAGCCCATTTGTTCTAGTCATTGTTGAATTACAGAGATTATATGGCCGGGTTGCAATTTCTGGTCTACCAATAATGAATTGACCAGAGTCTCTCTCTCTCTCTCTGTCCTACGTATAATGATAAATTAACTAAACGCTATCCCTCTTCCATTTAAACCCAATTATATTCCCTTCCCTTCCTCCCTAACGAGTGTATAATAATATTTGTCGTCTATGAATACGATAACGACCTGTCTTGCCCCTTTAACACTTTTTGTACCAGCGACGTCGGTTGTAATTATTTCTAGCTACATTTAGACGTTTTTATGAAGCTTAAGAAGGATATATGGTAGCTAAAACGAATAATTGAGATAGTCTGTAACGTTTTAATGTGTGGACGTTCTTCCTGAGCTGAATAACATCGTCGATTAGTTGCCAGAATATAAGGACAAAGATGTCACCGGTACAGAACGCGTTAAATGATGGTGAAGCTGAGGTAGCAGTACAAAGGAGTACAAAGGAAATCAAGCAACAACAGATCTAGTGACCCTTCTAGGTTGCTTGTCCTCCAAAACACTGAGGATCAAGTGTCCAAACAGTGGTTTAGAGTGGGTAAGGGAACATTGGAAAGGGAATTACTGCCCTGGAACTAATGTCTGTGGAGAGAGAGTGTAGGGGAGGGAAATGGAACCTATGAAATATATGGATAAGGTATTTAGCCGAGTGTGTGTATAACTTGATTTGGGTCTGAGTGAAAGAGTGAATGGAAGAGAGAGGAGGAGAGAAGGAGATGAGAGGGAGAGGAGAAGGGGAGATGGGAGGAGAGTAGAATAGCTAGGGTAAGGTGGGTGAGAGGGACAGGAGATGAAAAGGGGGTATGGGAGAGTAGAAGGGAGATGAAGTGAGAAAGGATAAGAATAATTGGGGAAGAGAGTAGTGGAGAAGTATTATATATTTGAGGAGAATATAGATGGCAAGGGATAGAACTTAAGAGAAGGAAAAGGAGAACAGTTAGAGACGAAGAACTGTCTTCGAGAAGAGCAAAAATTAAGTAATTAAAAAGAAAAAAACAGGGAGAGAGAGAGAGAGTTAGAGAGATTTAAATGTGGCTGACAATATATTGTTTGTTTATATGCAGAACAGGAATTACAGTATATCCTCAAATTAACTAGATACTAATAAACCGTCCTGGTGGTGTAATGGTTAAGGTGGCAAAAATATGTGTGTGATAACCCGGGTTCGAATCCCGGTGGATCATATATACTTTAATTAATTCCATTGGGGGTGTGGTGGTGAGATTAATACAAATAATATTAACCAAATGCCGGGTTCTGGCGGGTCCAAACAAAATATTTACTGGCACAAAGTATGAGTGGATTGTAATTGGCATTTGCATTCCTGATACTATTTGCATTTTGATGTTACTAGCATGTTTATATATATCATGAAATAACTCTCTGCCGGTTGGCTTAATATTGAATACAGCAGTATAATGATGTATATACAGTTGTATAAACTATTCATATAAAACATCAACTACCACTTTCAGTACCGTGATGCTTTTCAATTGATCAACAAAATAATATAAGGTTCGGGAGGTCATGTGGAAATCGAAATACCATCAGCCGATCAGTTCGAAATAGTTCTATGTAGCTTAAAGGTACGAAATGCAAAATCGTGAAGTAACAATTAATAATCAAACGCTAAATGTTGCAATGTTAAGCAAAATCAATTGTAATTGACGGCATCATATTAACTACAACGCCAATACTTCGTTGAGACGTTTATATTACTTAATTATATTACTAACTTGAATTGAACCGGTCTACTTCGCGTGTATTCCAGACATTGTTTACTGTAATATTTTCAAACAATTCAAAAGTTAGCATATATATAACCAGATCATAAATTATGTGAACTAATTATATTGATACAATTATGTACACACAACTGCAAAAGTTAACCCACACATGGAAACGTTATTTATTATAGAGACACGACAGTTTCAGGTTATCTTGAGTCCTCTTCTGGCACTCCAGTTGATCCTAAACTGTAGTGTGTCTGTAATATATAAACTGTATCCGATATTTTTGGTTTAATTTCCACATAATCTGATCACTATATATTTGGTGTTGTAGCATCATTTACTTCCTGGACTACATATAACGGACACTGAAGGCAATATTTACTACAGATATGGCTTTTAGTCAGACCACCTCTATACCCATATTACCTGATTACGAAAGGTCAAGGATGTCACCTAACTCTACAGTACAGTAATACACACGCACACATTAACTCTGTCTCTCTCTCTCTCTCTCTCTCTCTCTCTCTCTCTCTCTCTCTCTCTCTCTCTCTCTCTCTACGGTAATAGTTTACCAGAGTAACGCCTCCCATCAGTTCTAATTAGCCTGATATACAAGACCTTGGTGGCGGCTCTTAGGAGATGTCTTGTCACCACCAAGGTTGTGGCAAGGGTTGTCAGTCAGGAAGTTGTTGTGAGTCAAGGGTTGTGAGTCAGGAAGTTGTTGTGAGTCAAGGGTAGTGAGCCTGGAAGTTGTTATGAGTCAAAGTCTGTGAGTCAGGAAGTTGTTGTGAGTCAAGGGTAGTGAGTCAGGAAGTTGTTGTGAGTCAAGGGTAGTGAGTCAGGAAGTTGTTGTGAGTCAAGGGTAGTGAGTCGGTTGGTGGCCGTGAGAAAGGTTTGGATATATTTATTGTGAGTAAGGGGTATGGGGATGTCTGAGTTTGAAAATCAAAGGTTGTGAGTCAGGAAACAATTGTGAGTTAATATGCGTGGGTTAGAAATCAAGAAGATATATGGATAGATAAACCAAATAAACAAAGAGATCTATGGGGATCCGATAAACAAATTAAAACAAAACATCCAGCAAATGCATAAAGCCGCCAGCTATAATGTATTAATGTTAAGGTCAAAATAAAGTGTTCAGCCCTTCATCTTTACTTTCTGTTAAACCCTTCCTTCCTTCTCTCTCTCTCCTCGGGTCTCCTTCCCCTCTTCCTTAATCCTTACTTTCTGTTAAACCCTTCCTTCCTTCTCTCTCTCTCCTCGGGTCTCCTTCCCCTCTTCCTTAATCCTTACTTCCTGTTAAACCCTTCCTTCCTCCATTACTTCCTTCCTTCCTTCATTTCTTCCTTCCTTTTCTCTCTCTCTCCTTGGGTCCACCAGTCTCAACCCTCACCTACTCTTCCTTCATCCTTACTTCCTTAACCTCTCATTCCAGACAAAACAAGCGGACAATGGAAATAAATGGACGCTAAAGTTCAGGGTTTCGTGATTATTCCAGGTTTGTAATTTCAGTACATTTGTTTTCACAATCGGTTCATAGTTTATTCAATGTATATATTTTCCTTGTAGAATGTTACTATTTTATATTATCTAATCACCTTTTCCATATTCAACCGTAATTTAATCCACCTATATTTCAGTTGGTTTGTATAACATTTATGAAATGTATGCACCTTTAAATGTAATATTTAATTGTCTGTACAGAGAGAGAGAGAGAGAGAGAGAGAGAGAGAGAGAGAGAGAGAGAGAGAGAAAGAGAGAGAGGGAGGAAGGGCGCGCGGGGCAGAGAAAAAATAAGTGTCGGTAATTAATTCAAATAACCACCAGAGGGAGAAGCGAGAAGGTGTGAGTTGAGATAGAAGTGTGTGTGTGTGTAAGAGTCTACAGTGGCGGATTAAGGGGGGGGGGGGGGGGGGTGCTTTAGGGGCGGTAGCCCTTTGCCCAAGCCTCAGGAAGGGCCCATGCATATTGAGATTTTTTTTTAACCTCAGGGTAAGTTGCCGAAAGTGGTTTTCTATTATATCGTCAAAATCTGAGAATGGTCAGCAAACGTTTTAACATTACCCTCTTAGTCCTTTCTCAATGCTATTATGTTAATGCCTATACAAATATTTATGCCGTTTTACGTTAATACCAAAACGAACACAATCTTTATTAGGTGAAATCTTTATTTTCTCATCAACTTTAAGCGAAATATTTGTAGTCACGTTGCCACCGCCAACGTTGGTGATCATATCAGCTAACAGGCTTAGTGCTTCGTGCCAGTACCACCTCTTATTGTTTTTGGCCAGGCTATATTGAATTTTGTACAACTATTAAGTTCTCCTGGCTTCATGATATTTATTAAGGTAGGTTGATACAATATATGTTTGTGAAATATATGATATATCTGTGATGCATTGAAGCCTTTCGCGATCAAAAGTAGGCTAAACATCAGACATAGTGACAATAAATGTTACACAATATGAGCAGATCGGAAATATAAATTGAGATTATTGAGTGTATGAAGTCTGGCAAAAATGAAGACAAAATTGGGATATATGTGTATTTTATATTGATATTATTTGTTATAATAATATTGTGATCATGTAGCATATTTCCATCAATCAATCAATTTTATTTTGTAGATAAACTATATTTAGAGGATAGGCCGAGCCTAGGCTGCTGCTGCCTGACCTTTTCATAATTCCGATCGTTTGAGTTAGACTTGAGGCAGGCTAGACAACAGCCTAGACAACTCTATAAAGAGCAAGTTTAGTTTAGTATCTACAATTTAAAAATTTAGCCTGATTCTTTTTTGTCTACACAGTTCCAATGGCCCAGTCATCCAGTGTACATTTAGCCTACTTTTTTCCCTGCAGCCTGTTCGTCATGTAGAGCATTGTAGGCTGTAGCATTATTCCAATGAATGAACACTTTTTTGTTTTGTTAAGGCTAAATTAAGGTTTTCTTTTATGTTATCTTTTGATAAAATCATCCATGCTAATAAATATAACAGGCTGAATTATTGTCAAGTTTCCTGATTGTAAAGGATCAAATGAATCTGCTGTTTTGGTGTTTGTGCCTCCACTGATCCAAGGGGATGAGTGGAGGCAGGGTGAGGGTTAGGGGGGCCCAGTCCATCTCACAGCCCTGGGCCCAAACACCCTTAATCCGCCACTGGTAAGAGAAGAGATGGAGGGGGGGGGGGGGGTTAAGTGGGGTTAAGTTAGGGTACCCTTTGTACGAGACATGTACTTGAAATGATTACCTATTAATATTATATAAGACAGCTTAGGTATACAGTATGTCCATCAAAGAATGACCAATCCTCCTTATACCTAAATATTAGCACAATAACCATATTTCAACAACTCGGTACAATATAGTCACTGTGGATTGAAAGGCAACGATATGGAAATAATGATAGACTTGGAAAACAATTTGTGTTGCAGTATACACACTCAAGATTGATACCTCAGAAATAAACACATTTGGTATACTAAGTAGTTAATACAGTGCCTTCACACAACCATACCTTTTGGGGAACAACAATTGATTTACCTAGGATCCACACACTAGTGTGTGGATCCTGGATTTACCTAAATAATAGGTTGTAAGGTATTAATTCCGTATATATTGAGAGAGAGGATGGTTATAAAGAACAGAACAAAAGTATGTTTAACACAGGTAAATTAACAGACAACAAAATGGGTAACAACAGTGGAATATGTTAGTTACAAAGACACATACGCTAACAACTGAAATATATACAGAAATCACCATATAATCATTCCCATCTTAATTTACATTGGAATTAAAGAGCATAGCTCATATACAATCCCATTCCATTGTATCACTGTCTAAAGCATGTTGAAGCATGATTGATACTGCACAGTTGTCTTGGTTTGCATCAAATTTTGATCTAAAATAGTAAACAAAGCCGTGTAAGATAGTTCATGCTTTAAGAGCGTGATGGCAAACCCTATCGCCTCTCTCTTTTGTTTGCGAGAGAGAAACTTAACCGCGGGAATTAAATCTGCTTTGATATTGCCTAAATTTAACTTCCCTGATGTAATTCGTACATGATGAAGGAAAGTTAAGGCAGTATTTGATATATATATCACATGAGAGTGAAAAATGTGTCTATCCTAAAGTATCTATCAATACAATTATTCATATTTTGGTCTCCTTAACCCTTCCAGTCCAGGCAGCATTTTAAAATGACAGTGCGGCAGATGGGCCGGAGCCCGGGTGTCCTTTTAAAATCCCTGTGCTTGAAAGCGTGCTTTAAAATTCGCGCGGCCAAATTTTACTTTGCAGGGGTGATCGCAGCGCCACCAAGCCTCAACTACTACCGTTAACAGTTCCTACATGGCCGCCATAGCGAGTTATAGTGAAAAAATGAATTCCGACGCGTCCGATTCGGTGCAACCTCACGCGCGCCCCACTGCTACCCCGCTCGCAACTTCAACGCCTGTTGCAACCGAGAAGAAAGCTCAACGAAAGAAAGTGAAGCGTTTGTTGAGTGATAGTGCTATACAGCGAGAACTTTTTGATATTGAAGAGAGCAGTGGCGAAAGCTTGGTGGACAAAGAACAATTTATAAGTGCAAGCGAAGATGACGATTTCGTTGGCTTTGGAGACGACGATAATGTAGATTTATTTGAGGGGGGAGACAGTAGTGATGATCCTGATGTGGAAGTGTTTCAGGAAGGTGCTATTGAACTTCCAAGTGTGCTAGAACCTAGGCCTACCCCCTCGCCATCTTTGCTAGGTCAGCCTAGGCCTAGCCCTAGCCCAGGACATTCCCCTTTGCCTACCCGTACGCCCTTGAAAGTGGCCAAATATTTTTATAAACAATCTTCGGCGAAAAGTGCAGCTAAAAAAGCACGCAGGGCAGCAGCAAAAAAAAGCTAGGGAAGCGGAAGACAGTGATAGTGACGACGACCCTGGTCTAGCAACCACCCGCATTCCTTTGTCCCGGGACGTCGCGTGGGTCACCCACAGCCCTCGGCTTCATCTCTCCTTCAGGATGAGCAAAGGGCCTCTTCAAGTGCTATTAGTAGTGTGCCACAGCCCACAACACACCGCAGAGCATTATTTGATGCGGAGAAGCCCTCGGCTCGCCGCAAAAGGAGCCCAACTCCCGAGGCCGAGGCTCCCATTGTTGAACCTCCCGCAGCCTCCCGCGCATCACGCCGCCGACGCCCGGTCACTTCTTCACCAGAATTGTCTCCTGAAGAGGATGCTGACGACCCCAACATTGCCCAAGATGACCTGACGTCGCCTGAGGAGGAAGAGGAAGAGGAGGAGGAAGAGGAAGTCCCGACAAGACGTGTTAGAGGGCGAGGTCGTGGACGTGGTCAGCCTGCCGACGCCGCTGCCCCTGGGCGTGGGCGTGGGCGTGGGCATGCAGGGCGTCCGCGTGGCCAAGGGTGTGTGCCAGGGCGTCCAGGGTGTGTGCTTGCTGCACCTGAACGTGCTCGAGCATCAGCATCCGACCTGTTTGTGTGGACAGATGGGGCTGATTTTGAGCCATATTGTCCTGCCTTTGATGAGGTACAGATGGCTCCGGGGTGTCACCAACATATCCCTGTGGCCCAGATGATACCCCCAGTGAACTTTTCTGTGGCTTCTATGACAATGAAGTCATGGAATACCTCGTCGAGGAGACCAACAACCATCATGACATCTGTGCCAACTTTCTTGGGAGGAAGACCTGTGCCAAGATAGTGGCATGGAGAGCTGTCACTTTGGCAGAACTATATGTGTTCTTGGCACTCACAATGCTGATGACCCATATCAGGAAGCACGCTCTGGCAGACTTCTGGATCACTGCCGACCTCATAACGACTCCAGCATTTGGCAAGTACATGTCCAGGGATAGGTACTTCGACATCCTCTCCTATCTCCACCTGACAAACAACATGGCAGTCCACCTTCCCGACTCATTATGGAAGATCAGGAAGCTGTATGACATGATATGTCATCGGTTCACCACCTACCTGATTCCTTTCCAGAAGATGTGCCTCGACGAGTCTCTGGTCCTGTTCCGTGGTAGGCTGCACTTCCGACAGTATATCCCATCCAAGAGACACCGCTTCGGCATCAAGCTCTTCGTCCTCTACGACTGCAAGACGGGGTATGTGCTGGACTTTGTGGTCTACAGCGGCAAGGCTGGAGAAATTGTGACTGACCCCCTCATTGGTTTTGGTGGCGCTGTAGTGAAGAAGATGATGGAGAGGCACTTCAATCAAAAACACATCCTCTACACAGATAATTATTACATGTCGCCTATCCTGACCAAGTACCTCCATGACCGCAAGACCGGAACTGTCGGCACAGTCAAGGCCAAGAGGAAGGGCATGCCAGGCTACCCAACAAAGACCAAGAAGATGGACATCTTCCACAAGAAGAGTGGCCCCATCCTCTCCATCCACTGGCATGACCAGCGGAAGGTCAACCTCCTCAGCACATGCCACAAGGCCGAGATGGTCGCCACAGGGAAGGTGGACCGAAGAACCAAGAACCCCGTCCAGAAACCAGCTGCTGTCCTTGATTACAACCTCAACATGCGCCTTGTTGACAAGTCCGACATGCAGATGGGCTTCATCGACTGCCTGCGAACATCTTGCAGGTGGTACAAGAAGTTTATCCTGCATACGGTAGATATGTCGGTCCTCAATGCCTACAACATCTACTGTCTAAGGACTCCAGGAGCCAAGAAGTACAAGTCCCTGCGGAAGTTCCACAAGCAGGTGATACTTGAGCTCCTGGCTAAGCATGCGGAACCTGGGAGACCACTACAAGGACCAGGCCAGCTGGACAGAACGGGGTGTGCCAACTTCTTCAGGAGGCACCAGCTCCCCCCCCTTTCTTTCAAAGCACCAGGTAGTAAAGTTAGAGTCAGAAGAGGTGCCATGTGTGCAGCCACACAACTCGCAGACCCCGCAAAGTGAGCAAAACCACATGGGATTGCCTCGAGTGTGAAGTGGCACTGTGTGCTGGACGGTGCTTCAATGACTTTCACACTCTCCAACAATTTTGGAGTGCCTCTGACAATAACAGTGAAAGTGACACTATCAATTCATAGTCCAGTGAAAGTGACACTAATAATAATAACACTAAGTATAAGTGAAAGAGACACACATAAGTAATAATAAGTGCCTTCATAACAATATGAACAAGTGAAAGTGACACTATATACAGTATATTATTAGCTTACCTAACAATACATAAAAGTGAAAATGACACTATCAATTATCATAGTCCAGTGAAAGTGACACTATAATAATAATACAATTAAGTATAAGTGAAAGAGACACACATAAGTAATAATAAGTGCCTTCGTAACAATATGAACAAGTGAAAGTGACACTATATATATTATTAGCTTACCTATGTTGAGGTATGGTGGTGAGATGGTGATGGAATTGTGAAATATACAACAAGGTGAGTGGGAAATTACGGTGATTTGATATTGGGTGAAACTCTGGAGTTCTATCTAACCAAAATCAAACAATATGTGAAAGAAGAGACGGAAAATTGAAGAGTGCTGTGCCAGGCATCGAGGGGGGCGTACGGACGAGGGGCAAGCCGATGCCAGGCAAAATCCCCTCCCTCCTTGACTGTCTCCAGCCAACACCACTCACCCTAGGGTGTGCCCCCCCCCCCCCCCCCCTTCCCCACCCACATCCCATCTGTCATCGCGCCAGTGCATGTAGAAGCTGGTCGTGTGAAAGTGGACCGAAATATTCTGCATGGCGCTAATGCTGAGAGGACGACTGCAGCAGGGTGAAGTATGCAGGAGAGAGACAGCGAAGTACAGCAGAGGCGAAAAGGCGGAGTAAGGGAATAGAGGAAGGAGCCATAAACCTCGCTGACCACAACACTCCCCCTTCCCCCTCTCTACCTCTCCTCCCCTCGCTTAAAGTAATATGATACCTGACAGTATAAAGACAAAACAAAAGTGTATTTAAGTATGGTTCTTATCTAAATCCATGGGGGAGATTTGTATTGAAAACAAAATGTCAGTGGTAGTTTTTGATGCAATGCAGCTTAAAAATAAATGTGTGTTTGTGTAAGAGTAGTAGTAGCTACTGTATAATAGAGAGAGAGAAACACAGTGACAACAAGTATTCAACCCTCCCCCCCCCCCCCCCCCCCCCCCCATCCTTACCCACACATTCACTTCCCTCCCATCTCCTTCCCTCTTTCCTCCTTCCCCCTTCCTTCCACTTTCCTCAATGTCCCTTATGCTGCTATTACATGAGTAACATGATGTAATATTTTGTACATATTTTTGTCTTGAAAATAATTAAATCTTAGGACATAATTGGCTGGTTTCCATTTAAAGTTAGGCATATTTAGAATGTAAAGCGGCTCAAATTGCCAAGGTTTCTTTAGCTTTGTATAGAGTCATTTAGCTTTGAGGAAACAGGCCGATTATATTAGGTAGGGTTATATATGATTTATGGCCGAGTCAGGAAATCAGACTTGAAGTGGTATATTTCATGTGAGAGTTAGCTCTAACGAACTAGTAACTAAGTATACTATTTAAAATAAGGTATAATTCGCTGATATATTATGTGCATACTGATAATCAGGACCTTTTTCTCAAACTAATAGTAGATTTCTAACATCCCTCTTTAATCCTTAGCACTATTTTGACACTTGTCTTTTTAATCATTTTACTCTCTTAATTAGTGTATTTCCTTTCTCACTACAATAATTGTTTTGTATTATATATATATATATATATATATATTTTTTTTTTTTTTTTTTTTTTTTTTTTTCGTGTTTATTCTTTGTGCGTATTTTTAAACACTACTTTTATTTTACTTTATTTTTCTATTTTCTTTTGCACTCACTGTCTTGTAATATAGCCTGATCTTCTGTAGCCTTGCATCATACTAGGTGAGTTAAATAACTTATCTTACTCTTTCTATCTCTAACGCTACTCATAGGATGTTTACATTTTCACCTTTATCGGGCAGAGGCTCGTCCCTTAGGAAGAAATGATAGATAGACTCAGTATTAGGGAATAGGTAGGAAATTATGATAATAAGACAAGATGATATTAACTCGGTCCCAGTCGAGGAATAATCCTGATGACAGACAAAACGCAGTGAGAGATGCAGTACAAATGAACCGTGAAACAGACAATGTAGTTAATGGAGATGTACAAGCAAACCCTGTTAGAGAAACTTCAGAAAATAACAATCAACAACTGCAGCCCGCAGAAGAAAACTCAGGAATCAATAATTCGCAAGACAAAAGAGGTGTGGAACAAAATAATGAAAATAGTGTAGGCCTAAACGAAGATAATGAGAGAGAAATAATCGAAAATCGTGAACAGAACGAACGACCTCGTAACGTAAACATGGATGGTGGAGAATGGATGGGACATTCTGGTGACGGACTCACAACATTAGTGAATGAAATCTATACAGAAGTGATACAATGGCAACATAATAAGTTTGAACTACCTATTTGTGAAGCCGCAAAAGACATGCTGGGGGAACTCAGACGTATGATCCTAAAGTATGTTCAGGATGCCCCTTTGGCGCACGTGGCAATCAAGATAGCTTCTTTCATTCCTCAGTTGTTCCTTCAAAGAAAAAGACCAAATGGACAACTGAATGAGAACATTAAAGCGCTGAAACAGAGAATGGAGTGGTGGAAAAATGGGGAGTTAGACAAAATTCTTAGCCAAGTACGAGCAATCCAGCAAAGACTGAAAACAAAACAACGAAGAAAGAGGAGGCCAGATGATATGGCACGATCAGTGGGAAATAGCATGAGGATTGGTAAAGTGGCACAGGCAGTCAGAATGGTCACTGGGGAAGCCTCAAGTGGGGTGCACGAAGTGAATCGACGCATCTTGGACCAGCTGAAGGAGAAACACCCAGAAGCAAAACCAGCAAGTGATGAGGCCAAACTAGACGGGGAATATGTTCCTCCAGACCCGGTGATATATGAGAATATAACGAGACTTCATATGGAGAAAGGCACTGAAAACACAAGGAGGAGCAGGTCCATCAGGAGTAGATGCTAAGACTTGGAGGATCTTCCTAAGTCAAAACAAGTTTGGTTCAGCCGCGGGTGACCTTTGTGAAGCAATAGCAATGCTGGCAAAGAAACTTGCATCATCACCATGCGTGAACATAGAAGCTCTGACAGCATGTCGCCTGATACCTTTAAATAATGTTACGACTGAGGTTTAAATATATCAGGGTTCTTATTCATTGGACTAGTAATGGCATAAATGCTACAACGGAAAGCGCTAGATCCAACCTCTGATGTATATTCCCAGTGAACAAAGAACACAAATACTCTCCAGAGTTCTATATGCAATAATAGGTTATTAAACTCTCAATAAATGTGTGTCTACTCTAGGCTTAATGTTATGTGAAAACAGCCTATTACTACCTATAACCGAAGGTTCTTAGTTATGGTATGCAAAGTAAGGTGATAAGAGAAGTTACAGCTTACGTTACTTTAATCAATAAATGTCAGGCACTCCTGCATGAAAGAAAGTGCACTAAAGTCCTTCAACACCAACAAGGAATCTTCTTTAAATGTTAGATGCTATCAAGATGCTCGAATCGGAAATGGAACCCAAAAAGGCAGGCAGTGGAACAATGCTCGTGCAGGCTATGCACACAAAAAGGCAGGAGATATAATGCAGTCGGAGCCAAGAATATCCTAAACGCCACAACAATAATAATAATCGCCACGACAATGCAGTATTCCTATCAACAAAAAGAGCCTAAGTCGTTTGTGTCTCAATACATCAAACTAGGCTGCGAAATGCTTCTGTAATCATAAACGGGTATGCATAAAAAGAGTAATTGGTTTAATATACTTAATGTCTACTGTGACTGATAAAGTCTAGCTAGAGTCAATGATACGAGATACTGGTGCGCATGGCATGCCGCATAGCCTAGTGCAAATCTCAAGTCTGTGCGTCAAATATTACGTTATAATGAAGGGTAGCTCTCTTGAGAAACCTTAATACCGAAGTATCAAGCATTCTCCTGGCGTACCTCAAAGACAAATAACCGAGCCTAGAACAGTCCAGAATGGTATAGGCAAAAAGCCCTCATTCGTGCATGCTCTATTCTCAATGGCACGCAGACTAGAATTTACCCAATCAACTCCAGTTCTTAGGTATGTCGTGCAGCTTTTAACTAAAGCCAGCACCCATCGGAAACAATACCTTATAGTATCAGACTCCTAGTCTAGCATTATCTAATCCAGCAGAACACTAATAATTACAGGAAGCAGTACTGAACAATATGAATGCCAACCAATGGTTTGTGATCAACTTATCTTAACAACTAAACATACATGGGATATATAAGACCTTAACGCACAATACAACTTGCCAGCATGAAGCTGATTATGCAGAGTTAACCAGAGGGGGTATAATATTAATGAAAGGTGGTGAAAGATATGGAAAATGAGAGAGATAGGCAGAGGAAAAGGTTCTCAGGTGCGGAGACGGGGACAGATATCAAAGGGATAAGAGGGATGCGTTCTTGAAACCAGATCTGAGGGAGAGAGTGGCGAGAGAGCTGTATATATACTAGCACTAGGTCGCACCGCGTAGACAAAGCGGTAACAATTCCTTCAGCCAATGACAAAGAAGCCAGCCAAACATGACGTCACCAAGCATGGTAAAAAAACTCCTCCAACCAATCCTAGGCCAGCCAGCCGTGACGTCATCAAGCATGGCAAAAAACACTGCGCGCCTCCTCTCACTCTGTTCTACTCTCTCTCTCTCTCTCTCTCAAATCCTATCATTACTACTTAATGATAAAACATATTCTTTGCAATTAAATATATAAAGCCTTGACATCGGCGATAACAAAGAGCCTTTCTGGACTGCCCATGACACAAGCTTTCATATGAAATGAAGCACACAATAATACATCAACTGTAGCCTCATCCACTGCCCTGGCAATCCTAGCGAGTCACTGTAGGTCAAGCCATGCGGTTCTAACGGAGTGGTTAACGTCACACCCCCCCTAAGATTTTTCTCAGAGGCCCAAAGCTCAAAAAAAATCTGATGGTTAGAACCCATGCTATATCTCTACTTCCCATCACCCAGCGGCAGTAAAATATCTGGCACAGTTCTTCAACAAAACATTTTACAAAATTATAACCCTCCCCAACACAATAGGTTAAATCATATGTAGTTATGCTCCTCAAGAGCGAGCTTCTCTAGCCCAGCATTCTGAGAGGAGTGCAACTCAGAATCACTGCTATAACATACTGACAAAATTCAACTATCAAAGAAAGAGTTTTTATTTGATTTTTATGTTTTTAATTTGTTTATTTCGGCTGCACTATAGGGGCAAGCCTAGTTTTTTCTTCTATACCAAACGCTCAACTCCTGCTTTACGACCCAATACGCTGGGCTACAACCGCGAGCCAACAAGCACCAAGCGCAAAATTCTATTCAAACTAAAGCAGGAGGCTACCCGTGTGTCAATCTACCCAGGATCATATACCCTTGAAAGACAATCTGCAACCACGTTGTCACAACCGGCAATATAACGTATGCCCAGGTTATATACCAATAACCTTAGTGACCACCTGGTCAGCCTCATATTCCGATTGTGAAACTGGCCCAAGAACTTGAGAGGGTGATGATCTGTGTAAACTACAACGACTGGACCATAGGCTGGAACATAGACCTCGAAATGCCTCAGTGCAAGCACAACTGCCAGCAGCTCCCTCTCGACAACAGAGCAGCTTCCCTGGGTTGAATTGAACTTCTCCGAGCAGAAACTAACAGGATGTTCCACCCCATCATCGTCCTTTTTCATAAGGACGGCACCATCCCCCACACCACTAGCATCCGTTGCTAGTTGGAAAGGTAGGCTAAAGTCAGGGGCCCTGAGGATCGGGTGAGTGCACAACAGGTGTTTTACTACTCTAAACGCCTTCTCACACTCAGGCGCCCATTTGACTTCCTTATCCTTCCAGTTATCCTCCACCTGAGCTTGACTGTCCCGTTCTCCTTCTCCACCTTGACTGTAAACGTCATCACAGGCACAGTGAGAGGCTCAGGGGGGTGCCTCACATACTCCTTCATGAGATTAACGGGACATAACTGATTGCGCTTACGTCTGTCTGGAGCGGCCACCAAGCAATCCAGGTCCGATAGCCTTCAACCACCCTATAAGGACCAGTGTACTTCACGGATAAGGGATGACCTACAAGGGGCGGTAGAATCAACACCTCCTGACCCACGTGGAACTCCCTGAGTTTAACCTTGAGGTGGTACCTGTCCTTCATGAGGGCCTGAGAGCTAGTCAAATTACGGCCAGCCAACTGCAGACTGCGCAACATCCGTTCTCGGCTGTCGAGGACATACTTAAGCATAGAACAAGGTTTTTCTGCGCCCTCCTATATTTCTTCAACCATATGGAGAGGCCCTTTGACACGGGGTCCAAAGACGAGCTCATTAGGGCTGAATCCCAAACTTTCCCCAGGTACCTCCCGTGCAGCAAATAAAACATATGGCAGCGTCGACCTCCTTCTCGGCAACGACTTTGCGGGGCCTACTTCTGAGGCTCCACCCTTGGTCGTTGCTGAGAAGCCGGCCGACGTGAGTAGGGAGGAGCAGGAGTGGGTTGAGAAGTGTCCGGTGCAACCTATGGCGTGTGTTGTCACCAGATCTCTTGCATCCAGGGAGTCACATTCTGGTCAACAGTCTTTAGACAAGCGGAGGAAAGATACCGAGAAGGGGTTGAAAGTTGATGCGGTTGAGAGTTTAGTATCAACGGACATTCTCGGGGACTCATTATTAGGACCGATTTTCGAGTCTGGAGAAGACCCATTAACTGTTGCTAAGAAGGCAGAGGATGGGCTTAAAAAGACGAAGAGACAGCAACGATACACAGAGAGAGAGAGCAACGGGAGGCTAAATTCAATGTAGGAGGGGGGCATGAGTTGTTTCGCAAACACTTAGATAAGCTTGCTCCTTCGGACATTCGTAAATTGCAATTAGATGACCCGGAGGTTCTTGAATGTGGTACCGGTGCTGTCGAGTTGGAGGAGGACAGTGATGCACAGTCGGGAGATGTAGCAACAAGGTATCCTGAGGCGTATCCTATGAGAAATGGGTCAGTGAAGACGGTGGTCCGAAGCTTGCTAGTGTATTTTTCCTGGTATGGTTACCCGCAGGGGATTCAGTCAGACCAAGGATCCAACTTCACTTCTAACCTCTTTGTTCAAGCAGTGCCGCAGCATGGGATTGTTACGGTTGTGTCATCTGCGTATCATCCGGAGAGCCAGGGTGTGTTAGAGCGATGGCACTCAGCCTTAAAATCTGTGCTTCGTTGTTGTTGCTTTGAGAGTGGGAAAGGTTGGGATCTTGGCCTGCCATATGTTTTATTTGCTGCACGGGAGGTACCTGGGGAAAGTTTGGGATTCAGCCCTAATGAGCTCGTCTTTGGACCCCGTGTCAGAGGGCCTCTCCATATGGTTGAAGAAATATAGGAGGGCGCAGAAAAACCTTGTTCTATGCTTAAGTATGTCCTCGACAGCCGAGAACGGATGTTGCGCAGTCTGCAGTTGGCTGGCCGTAATTTGACTAGCTCTCAGGCCCTCATGAAGGACAGGTACCACCTCAAGGTTAAACTCAGGGAGTTCCACGTGGGTCAGGAGGTGTTGATTCTACCGCCCCTTGTAGGTCATCCCTTATCCGTGAAGTACACTGGTCCTTATAGGGTGGTTGAAGGCTATCGGACCTGGATTGCTTGGTGGCCGCTCCAGACAGACGTAAGCGCAATCAGTTATGTCCCGTTAATCTCATGAAGGAGTATGTGAGGCACCCCCCTGAGCCTCTCACTGTGCCTGTGATGACGTTTACAGTCAAGGTGGAGAAGGAGAACGGGACAGTCAAGCTCAGGTGGAGGATAACTGGAAGGATAAGAAAGTCAAATGGGCGCCTGAGTGTGAGAAGGCGTTTAGAGTAGTAAAACACCTGTTGTGCACTCACCCGATCCTCAGGGCCCCTGACTTTAGCCTACCTTTCCAACTAGCAACGGATGCTAGTGGTGTGGGGGATGGTGCCGTCCTTATGAAAAAGGACGATGATGGGGTGGAACATCCTGTTAGTTTCTGCTCGGAGAAGTTCAATTCAACCCAGGGAAGCTGCTCTGTTGTCGAGAGGGAGCTGCTGGCAGTTGTGCTTGCACTGAGGCATTTCGAGGTCTATGTTCCAGCCTATGGTCCAGTCGTTGTAGTTTACACAGATCATCACCCTCTCAAGTTCTTGGGCCAGTTTCACAATCGGAATATGAGGCTGACCAGGTGGTCACTAAGGTTATTGGTATATAACCTGGGCATACGTTATATTGCCGGTTGTGACAACGTGGTTGCAGATTGTCTTTCAAGGGTATATGATCCTGGGTAGATTGACACACGGGTAGCCTCCTGCTTTAGTTTGAATAGAATTTTGCGCTTGGTGCTTGTTGGCTCGCGGTTGTAGCCCAGCGTATTGGGTCGTAAAGCAGGAGTTGAGCGTTTGGTATAGAAGAAAAAACTAGGCTTGCCCCTATAGTGCAGCCGAAATAAACAAATTAAAAACATAAAAATCAAATAAAAACTCTTTCTTTGATAGTTGAATTTTGTCAGTATGTTATAGCAGTGATTCTGAGTGGCACTCCTCTCAGAATGCTGGGCTAGAGAAGCTCGCTCTTGAGGAGCATAACTACATATGATTTAACCTATTGTGTTGGGGAGGGTTATAATTTTGTAAAATGTTTTGTTGAAGAACTGTGCCAGATATTTTACTGCCGCTGGGTGATGGGAAGTAGAGATATAGCATGGGTTCTAACCATCAGATTTTTTTTGAGCTTTGGGCCTCTGAGAAAAATCTTAGGGGGGGTGTGACGTTAACCACTCCGTTAGAACCGCATGGCTTGACCTACAGTGACTCGCTAGGATTGCCAGGGCAGTGGATGAGGCTACAGTTGATGTATTATTGTGTGCTTTCATTTCATATGAAAGCTTGTGTCATGGGCAGTCCAGAAAGGCTCTTTGTTATCGCCGATGTCAAGGCTTTATATATTTAATTGCAAAGAATATGTTTTATCATTAAGTAGTAATGATAGGATTTGAGAGAGAGAGAGAGAGAGTAGAACAGAGTGAGAGGAGGCGCGCAGTGTTTTTTTGCCATGCTTGATGACGTCACGGCTGGCTGGCCCTAGGATTGGTTGGAGGAGTTTTTTACCATGCTTGGTGACGTCATGTTTGGCTGGCTTCTTTGTCATTGGCTGAAGGAATTGTTACCGCTTTGTCTACGCGGTGCGACCTAGTGCTAGTATATATACAGCTCTCTCGCCACTCTCTCCCTCAGATCTGGTTTCAAGAACGCATCCCTCTTATCCCTTTGATATCTGTCCCCGTCTCCGCACCTGAGAACCTTTTCCTCTGCCTATCTCTCTCATTTTCCATATCTTTCACCACCTTCATAATATTATACCCCCTCTGGTTAACTCTGCATAATCAGCTTCATGCTGGCAAGTTGTATTGTGCGTTAAGGTCTTATATATCCCATGTATGTTTAGTTGTTAAGATAAGTTGATCACAAACCATTGGTTGGCATTCATATTGTTCAGTACTGCTTCCTGTAATTATTAGTGTTCTGCTGGATTAGATAATGCTAGACTAGGAGTCTGATACTATAAGGTATTGTTTCCGATGGGTGCTGGCTTTAGTTTTAAAAGCTGCACGACATACCTAAGAACTGGAGTTGATTGGGTAAATTCTAGTCTGTGTGCCATTGAGAATAGAGCATGCACGAATGAGGGCTTTTTGCCTATACCATTCTGGACTGTTCTAGGCTCGGTTATTTGTCTTTGAGGTACGCCAGGAGAATGCTTGATACTTCGGTATTAAGGTTTCTCAAGAGAGCTACCCTTCATTATAACGTATATTTGACGCACAGACTTGAGATTTGCACTAGGCTATGCGGCATGCCATGCGCACCAGTATCTCGTATCATTGACTCTAGCTAGACTTTATCAGTCACAGTAGACATTAAGTATATTAAACCAATTACTCTTTTATGCATACCCGTTTATGATTACAGAAGCATTTCGCAGCCTAGTTTGATGTATTGAGACACAAACGACTTAGGCTCTTTTTGTTGATAGGAATACTGCATTGTCGTGGCGATTATTATTATTGTTGTGGCGTTTAGGATATTCTTGGCTCCGACTGCATTATATCTCCTGCCTTTTTGTGTGCATAGCCTGCACGAGCATTGTTCCACTGCCTGCCTTTTTGGGTTCCATTTCCGATTCGAGCATCTTGATAGCATCTAACATTTAAAGAAGATTCCTTGTTGGTGTTGAAGGACTTTAGTGCACTTTCTTTCATGCAGGAGTGCCTGACATTTATTGATTAAAGTAACGTAAGCTGTAACTTCTCTTATCACCTTACTTTGCATACCATAACTAAGAACCTTCGGTTATAGGTAGTAATAGGCTGTTTTCACATAACATTAAGCCTAGAGTAGACACACATTTATTGAGAGTTTAATAACCTATTATTGCATATAGAACTCTGGAGAGTATTTGTGTTCTTTGTTCACTGGGAATATACATCAGAGGTTGGATCTAGCGCTTTCCGTTGTAGCATTTATGCCATTACTAGTCCAATGAATAAGAACCCTGATATATTTAAACCTCAGTCGTAACATTATTTAAAGGTATCAGGCGACATGCTGTCAGAGCTTCTATGTTCACGCATGGTGATGATGCAAGTTTCTTTGCCAGCATTGCTATTGCTTCACAAAGGTCACCCGCGGCTGAACCAAACTTGTTTTGACTTAGGAAGATCCTCCAAGTCTTAGCATCTACTCCTGATGGACCTGCTCCTCCTTGTGTTTTCAGCGCCTTTCTCCATATGAAGTCTCGTTATATTCTCATATATCACCGGGTCTGGAGGAACATATTCCCCGTCTAGTTTGGCCTCATCACTTGCTGGTTTTGCTTCTGGGTGTTTGTTTCTCCTTCAGCTGGTCCAAGATGCGTCGGTTCACTTCGTGCACCCCACTTGGGGCTTCCCCAGTGACCATTCTGACTGCCTGTGCCACTTTAACCAATCCTCATGCTATTTCCCACTGATCGTGCCATATCATCTGGCCTCCTCTTTCTTCGTTGTTTTGTTTTCAGTCTTTGCTGGATTGCTCGTACTTGGCTAAGAATTTTGTCTAACTCCCCATTTTTCCACCACTCCATTCTCTGTTTCAGCGCTTTAATGTTCTCATTCAGTTGTCCATTTGGTCTTTTTCTTTGAAGGAACAACTGAGGAATGAAAGAAGCTATCTTGATTGCCACGTGCGCCAAAGGGGCATCATGAACATACTTTAGGATCATACGTCTGAGTTCCCCCAGCATGTCTTTTGCGGCTTCACAAATAGGTAGTTCAAACTTATTATGTTGCCATTGTATCACTTCTGTATAGATTTCATTCACTAATGTTGTGAGTCCGTCACCAGAATGTCCCATCCATTCTCCACCATCCATGTTTACGTTACGAGGTCGTTCGTTCTGTTCACGATTTTCGATTATTTCTCTCTCATTATCTTCGTTTAGGCCTACACTATTTTCATTATTTTGTTCCACCACCCTCTTTTGTCTTGCGAATTATTGATTCCTGAGTTTTCTTCTGCGGGCTGCAGTTGTTGATTGTTATTTTCTGAAGTTTCTCTAACAGGGTTTGCTTGTACATCTCCATTAACTACATTGTCTGTTTCACGGTTCATTTGTACTGCATCTCTCACTGCGTTTTTTGTCTGTCATCAGGATTATTCCTCGACTGGGACCGAGGTAATATCATCTTGTCTTATTATCATAATTTCCTACCTATTCCCTAATACTGAGTCTATCATTTCTTTCCCTAAGGGACGAGCCTCTGCCCGATAAAGGTGAAAATGTAAACATCCTATGAGTAGCGATAGAGATAGAAAGCGTAAGATGAGTTTATTTAACTCACCTAGTATGATGCAAGGCTACAGAAGATCAGGCTATATTACAAGACAGTGAGTGCAAAAGAAAATAGAAAAATAAAGTAAAATAAAGTAGTGTTTAAAAATACGCACAAAGAATAAACACGAAAAAAAAAAAAAAAAAAAAAAAAAAAAAAATATATATATATATATATATATATAATACAAAACAATTATTGTAGTGAGAAAGGAAATACACTAATTAAGAGAGTAAAATGATTAAAAAGACAAGTGTCAAAATAGTGCTAAGGATTAAAGAGGGATGTTAGAAATCTACTATTAGTTTGAGAAATAGGTCCTGATTATCCGTATGCACATAATATATCAGCGAATTATACCTTATTTTAAATAGTATACTTAGTTACTAGTTCGTTAGAGCTAACTCTCACATGAAATATACCACTTCAAGTCTGATTTCCTGACTCGGCCATAAATCATATATAACCCCTACCTAATATAATCGGCCTGTTTCCTCCAAGCTAAATGACTCTATACAAAGCTAAAGAAACCTTGGCAATTTGAGCCGCTTTACATTCTAAATATGCCTAACTTTTAAAATGGAAACCAGCCAATTATGTCCTAAGATTTAATTATTTTCAAGACAAAAATATTTACAAAATATTACATCATGTTACGCATGTAATAGCAGCATAAGGGACATTGAGGAAAGTGGAAGGAAGGGGGAAGGAGGGAAGAGGGAAGGAGATGGGAGGGAAGTGAATGTGTGGGTAAGGATGGGGGGGGGGGGGGGGGAGGGTTGAATACTTGTTGTCACTGGGTTTCTCTCTCTCTATTATACAGTAGCTACTACTACTCTTACACAAACACACATTTATTTTTAAGCTGCATTGCATCAAAAACTACCACTGACATTTTGTTTTCAATACAAATCTCCCCCATGGATTTTGATAAGAACCATACTTAAATACACTTTTGTGTTTGTGACTTTATACTGTCCAGGTATCATATTACTTTAAGCGAGGGGGAGGAGAGGGTAGAGAGGGGGAAGGGAGTGTTTAATATGTGGTCAGGCGGGGGTTTATGGCTACCAGTTCCGCTACTTCCCTTACTCCGCCTTTTCGCCTCTTGCTGTACTTCGCTGTCTCTCTGCTGCATACCTTCCACCCTGCTGCAGTCGTTCCTCTCAGCATTATCGCCATGCAGAATATTTCGGTCCCACTTTCACACGACCAGCTTCTACATGCACTGGGCGCGATGACAGATGGGATGTATGTGGGTGGGGACCGGGGGGGGGGGGGGGGGGGGGGTGGGGGGGGGGGGGGGGCGGGGGGGGGGGGGGGGGGGGGGGGGGGGGGGTGGGGGGGTGGGGTGTTGGGGGGGGGGGGGGGGGGGGGGGGTGGGTGGGGGTGGGGGGGTGGGGGGGGGGGGGGGGGGGGGGTGGGGGGGTGGGGGGGTGGGGCGGGGGGGGGGGTGGGGGGGGGGGGGGGGGGGGGGGGGGGGGGGGGGGGGGGGGAGGGTGGGGGGGGGGGGGGGGGGGGGTGGTGGGGGGGGGGGGGGGGGGGGTGGGGGGGGGTGGGGGGGGGGGGGGGGCACACCCCTAGGGTGAGTGGGCCTGTTGGGCTGGAGAAAGAACCGTCAAGGATGGATGGTATTTTGCCTGGCATCCGGTCGTCTTGCCCCTCGTCCGTACGCCCTCCGTACCGCGGCGCGCCCCCCCCTCGATGCCCCTCGATTGCCTGGCCAAAGCCACTCTTTCATTTTTCCTTCTCTTTCGCTTTCACATATTGTTTGATTTTGGTTAGATAGAACCTCCAGAGTTTGCAACCCAATATCAAATTCACCGTAATTTCCCACCTCACCTTGTTGTATATTTCACAATTCCATCACCATCTCACCACCATAGGTACTCAACATAGGTAAGCTAATAATATATATAGTGTCACTGTCACTTATCATATTGTTATGAAGGCACTTATTATTACTTATGTGTCTCTTTCACTTATACTTACTTTTATGATTATTATACTGTCACTTTCACTGGCCTAGGCTAATTGATAGTGTCATTTTCACTTTTATGTATTGTTAGAATAATATATATATTTAGTGTCACTTTCACTTGTTCATATTGTTATGAAGGTACTTATTATTACTTATGTGTGTCTCTTTCACTTATACTTAGTATTATTATTATTATTCACTTTCACTAACTATGAATTGATAGTGTCACTTTCACTGTTATTGTCACTTCCACTTCCAAAGTTGTTGGAGAGTGTGAACGTCATTGAAGCACCGTCCAGCACACAGTGCCAACTTTACACTCGAGGCATTTCCATGTGGTTTTGCTGGGTTTGCGGGGTCTGCGAGTTGTGTGGCTGCACACATGTCACTCTTCTGACTCCTAACTTTACTACCTGGTGCTTTGAAAGGAAGGGCGGGGAGCTGGTGCCTCCTGAAGAATTCAGGACACCCCGTTCTGTCCATCTGGCCTGGTCCTTGTATTGGCCTGCCTGGTTCCGCATGTTTAGCCAGGAGCTCAAGTAGCACCTGCTTGTGGAACTTCCGCAGGGACTTGTACTTCTTGGCTCCTGGAGTCCTCAGACGGTAGATGTTGTAGGCATTGAGGACCGACATATCTACCGTAGGCAGGATAAACTTCTTGTACCACCTGCAAGATGTTCGCAGGCAGTCGATGAAGCCCATCTGCATGTCGGACTTGTCAACGAGGCGCATGTTGAGGTTATAATCCAGGGACAGCAGCTGGTTTCTGGACGGGGTTCTTGGTTGTTCGGTCCACCTTCCCTGTGGCGACCATCTGTCCTTGTGGCATGTGGTGAGGAGGTTGACCTTCCGCTGGTCATGCCAGTGGATGGAGAGGATGGGTCCACTCTTCTTGTGGAAGATGTCCATCTTCTTCGTCTTGGTTGGGTAGCCTGGCATGCCCTTCCTTTTGCCCTTGACTGTGCCGACAGTTCCGGTCC
Organism: Paralithodes platypus; assembly: GCA_032716605.1. Classification (NCBI taxonomy): domain Eukaryota; kingdom Metazoa; phylum Arthropoda; class Malacostraca; order Decapoda; family Lithodidae; genus Paralithodes; species Paralithodes platypus. Next base: position 11,278,547 of record CM064524.1, read on the forward strand.
TTGCGGTCATGCAGGTACTTGGTCAGGAGAGGCGACGTAATAATTATCTGTGTAGAGGATGTGGTTATTGATTGAAGTGCCTCTCCATCATCTTCTTCACTACAGCGCCACCAAAACCAATGAAAGGGTCAGTCACAATTTCTCCACCCTTGCCACTGTACACCATAAAGTCCAGCACATACCCCGTCAAACAGTCGCAGAGGACGAAGAGCTTGATGCCGAAGCGGTGTCTCTTGGACACCGTTGGATACTGTCGGAAGTGCAGCCTACCACGGAACAGGACCAGAGACTCGTCGAGGCACATCTTCTGGAAAGGAATCAGGTAGGTGGTGAACCGATGACGTATCATGTCATACAGCTTCCTGGTCTTCCATAATGAGTCGGGAAGGTGGACTGCCATGTTGTTTGTCAGGTGGAGATAGGTGAGGATTTCGAAGTACCTGTCCCTGGACATGTACTTGCCAAATGCTGGAGTCGTTATGAGGTCGCCAGTGATCCAGTAGTCGGCCAGAGCGTGCTTCCTGATATGTGTCATCAGCATTGTGAGTGCCAAGAACACATATAGTTCTGCCACAGTGACAGCTCTCCATGCCACCATCTTGGCACTGGTCTTCCTCCCAAGAAAGTTGGCACAGGTAGCATGATGGTGATTTGTCTCTTTGACGAGGTATTCCATGTCTTCATTGTCATAGAAGCCACAGAAAAGTTCACTGGGGGTATCATCTGGGCCACAGGGATATGCTGGTGACACCCCAGAACCCATCTGTACCTCGTCAAAGGCAGGACAATCTGGCTCAAAACCATCACCAGCTGCCCACACAAACAGGACGGATGCTGATGCGCGAGGGCGTGCTGCAGCAGGCACATGCCCTGGACGCCCTGGCACACGCCCTTGGCCACGCGGGACGCCCAGGCGGACGCCCACACCCACGCCCAGGACCAGGGGCAGCGGCGTCGGCAGGCTGACCACGTCCACGACCTCGCCCTCTCCCTCGATTGTCGGCACTTCCTCTTCCTTCCTGTACCTCTTCCTCTTCCTCCTCAGGCGACGTCAGTTCATCTTGGGCAATGTTGGGGTCGTCAGCATCCTCCTCAGAGACAATTCTGGTGAAGAAGTGACCGGGCGTCGGCGGTGTGTGTGGGGCGCGGGAGCTTCAAGAATGGGAGCCGAGGCCTCGGGAGTTGGGCTCCTTTTGCGGCGAGCCAAGGGCTTTTCCGCAGGAAATAATGCTCTGCGATGTGTTGAGGCCTGTGGCACATCACCAATACCACTTGAAGAGGCCCTTTGGTCATCCTGAACGAGAGATGAAGGCGAGGGCTGTGGGTGACCCACGCGGCGTCCCGTGTCAAGGCGTCGGGACAATGGAATGCGGGTGGTTGCTAGGCCAGGGTCGGCGTCATTATCGCTATCTTCAGCTTCCCTATGGTTTTCTGCGGCTGCCCTGCGTGCTTTTTTAGCTGCACTTTTGATCAATGATTGTTTGTAGAAATATTTGCCCACTTTCAAGGGCGTATGGGCAGGCAAAGGGGAAGATCCTGGGGTAGGGCTAGGGCTAGGCCTAGGCTGACCTAGCAAAGGTGGCGAGGGGGTAGGCCTAGGTTCTAGCACACTGGGAAGCTCAATGGCACCTTCCTGAAACACTTCCACATCAGGATCATCACTACTGTATCCCCCCTCAAATAAATCGACATTATCGTCGTCTCCAAAGCCCACGAAATCGTCTTCACTTTCACTTATAAATTGTACCTTGTCAACCAAGCTTTCGCCACTGCTCTCTTCATCACTTTCAAAAAGTTGTCGCTGTATAGTGCTATCACTCAACAAACGCTTAACTTTCTTTTGTTGAGCTCTCTTCTCGGTTGGAACAGGCGTTGAAGTTGCGAGTGGGGTAGCACTGGGGCCCGCGGGAGGTTGCAACGAATCGGACACGTCGGGAAACATTTTTTCAGTATTACTCGCTATGGTGGCCACATACGAACTGATAACACTAGTAGTTGAGGCTTGGTGGCGCTGCGGTCG